>CM076579.1:1452183902-1452404919 GCA_034641835.2 Pinus albicaulis
TAGAACAAAGGCCCCATGTTCCAAAAAATAGTCTTTCGGAAAGCGAGCAAGTCTAAATGCCGCTACTAGTACTTCAATGTCTTGTTCGGCTATCTAGCCTAATCATAGCTGAGCATGTTTAAATTTATTTGCTGATAAGTTAGTGAGTGCAAAAGATAGTCAACATTGTGTAAGATTGACTTATCCTGAGGAGGCTTTGGAGTGGGGGAGAATGTTTCGGGGATTTAACACCCTAGAGGTTGGTTGGGATTCAACCTCCACAGAGCAGGGGCGTACTACTTAACAGAGACTCACACGATCATGCACGGTCATGAAAACGAAATAGAGCAGAATGAGAGGTTTACCCGTTGGTCCTACGTTTGAAGTAGATCCACGTGGAGTTCAAACTCCCTGCAACCGTCCTTCCTCTTTCACCTGAAATACAAGAAGAAACCAACACAAAGGACAAGTTGTACAGTATATTTCTACTCTATATGTTAGCGAGATTCATATAAAACATTAAATAAATCATCATAAATGCTTGTATAACAAATATTCTTCACACATTAAAGCATACACTAACACGTTTACTTCGGGAACAGCATGATACTTCTGTATTATAAAAATAGTACGTACAAAAGTAAGTGGAGAGATCACCTGATCCTTCCAAGGCCTTCGCAGACCGTCATTCGGATCCGTCCAGCCCTTGCCTCGCTAAGACTCCTTCCAAATGAGTGCATACGAGATAACATATAAAGGGATGTGTATCTCAAGGAAACAAGGGTTTCCTGAAATGAACTGGGAAAGTGCAGGAGGCACGGGGAATCAGACTTGGATAGGGAACCAACGGAGTATAATAATAATAATTCTCTCTCTCCCTTAGGCCATACATATGAGGTCCTTTTATAGTCCCTCCAAGTAGTTTCAACAGTTGGAAACAGATGGCCACGGGCTGGGGTAGTTGAACTACCTGAGTAACTATCAACCCAGCGCGAAATTAGGGATTTTTTATATATTTTTTAACCATTAAAATGGCATACGCGGAAGAGTCTAGCTGTACTAGCGTATACACGCGGAAAAACACGGGCATAGTCGCGTATGAAGGATTTTCCACTGTTTTTAAGTGAATTTGTCCAAGTCTGTAGGAATGGGTGCCCATAAAGCCATGTAGCAATCATGAATCATGTCAAGGTGAGAAATGATGCTATAACAGGAGAGATTCTGGTTCCACATGCTTAAAACAGAACCAAAGAGAAAAGCGAGGGATGAAAAACACATTGTACATCTTAGCCCCGCTTGTCTAGTTTCCTTTTATTGCAGAATAACATTTGTGTGCAGCTTGTCTTTTATGCCGCAAATGCATGACAAATCAGACTGCCTAATCCTGATTTGATCATTTTTCAATTTCATGTTGTAGATTAGAGAATGAAATCCTGTCAAACTGCTTAATCTTGACAGTCGATCTAGTTTTAGGCAGAGAAATGAAGGAGTTCATCAGCTTAAACTGAACTCCCGGCAGATATAAGAGTAGAAATAGATAGTTTCATTTTGCAAAAAGAAAAATATGCATTGTCAAAAGGCTGCTAGTTCAAATGCGCCAAAGAGAAGAAAAAATGTTAGGAAAGATAGTGGGGTAGGTAGAAGTATCATTGATGTTAAACATGCTGACACTTTTCAGAAATAACATCAAGAGAAGGGTAAATTTTGCGCCAATGGATAAGGCACTGGTCTTCATAAATCCAAAAATCTGAATTCTGGACACCTCCTGACGAGGAGCTGCCCTCCCCAAATGGAGCCACTGTTAGCCATCATTATTTTTTGCATGTTAGTGATGACTATATCTTCAGCTGAGTTTTCTAGAAACTGATTTCCTTATGTCAATATGTCATCCAGAAAACCCTCCCAAAACTTTTTCGCCTTTCTACCTAATCAGTCCACCCCTGGCAAAACCACAACCTCCTTGTCAACAATCATATCTAAACTCAGCCTTATTGATCTGCCCATCAGCTTTAAAAGGCAAATCCACATCTGTTTCAAAGGTCTCCCCTATGTTAGGAAGTGGCATTTAGGACATTTTACCTTTGGCAATCATCAAAAAGCCAAAAAATCCCTCATCTGCAGCAGACCTACCATGACTAATCCCTTAATTTGCAAATGAAGCTGACAAACAGCCTTAAGTCGCGCCACTCATATTCCCTAGGTCTCAGCACTGCATGAAGCCCATTCTCAAGCTGACTAGTAGGTTTTTCACTGTGTTCTGTGGTTCTACAAAGACATGAAATATATTTCATCTCATGGAGTAAATGTTTGAGTTTACAGTTAGAAGAACAGCTGCTTCTAAATGTATTTTGAGCCTGAGATGAAGCTGCAAAACAAAAGGCTCTCAATCAGGACCTTACAGCTCTTTTCAGTATGAAAATCACAGTAAAAAAGGGTCACCCCTGTCTTAGCAAAATGGTAAATTGTCAAGGCCCAGAACCTCCTTCATTTACAAGCAAAGGGTTAGGGCGCCTCCTTCATCCATAAGCAGAGGGCGCAGGCCAGAGTTGACTCAGGAAGTTGCAAAAGTCCAGGTTTGCCCTGACTGAAACAATGAAACAATATCTTCAGGTTTCATGAATGTAATTGCTGACCATAACATGATTGTAGTGGAAGTATGATAAGCTCAAAGGAAAGGGGAGTTTAGCCTGATAAAGGAGATCATCTGAAACTTTCAAGTCAGGTGAATGGTTGAAACTCTAGAAGGCCTGTCATCAGTGAACTTTCCAAAGCACAAGGACCCTGTCTATCCAAAAGATCAAACAGAACAGATGTTAATCAATGCCATTACATAGGCAGGAGAAGGTTCTTGGTTCTTCAAGAAAACACTGAACTTCATAGTCACAAAGAGTTTTGTCATTATAACAGGTCATGAGGTGAACAAGCCAAGTGACAAATATCTCAGCAACCTTAGAACAGTGTCACTATGGCTAGGTTTCCTTCAAAAAACACAGTGAGGTTTGCAAATGAAGATGCTAAGATTGGTGTTGTTCAAAAGATTTACTTATCACCACATCTGCCCGATGAAAAGCCTCCTCCATACATGAGTAGAGGCCAAAACTACATTGGAAGTCTTTGAAGTGATTTGATACAAGAAAGAGCGGTAGAAGGATATCAAAGGCGAAACAAGGTCACTACGGAGATGAATGACATCCTACGATAATGTAAGATGCGATACTCATTTGTTTAGGAGAAAGGCGTAATCCTCATAATGGTAAAAGGGTTTTACGATACTTTACATGATTTAGCTTCCTAATATAGCGGAGAGCCAAAATCGTGGGCTGACGCGGTAAGAAGTCAAAAGTGGAAAAGACACAAAGAAATTGAATGAAGGAAAGAGTTACTGTCTATGATATAAATGTATTGATCTCCCTCTTCAAAAAGCTATCTGTCAACAGTCCATCCAGTAGAGAGGAGAAAATATTGAACATATTGTATGCTTTGAATGCCAAAGGAGCAGTTAACTTAAAAAGGGTTAAAGACATTCCATGACCACTTATCCAGAAATCAAAGGAAATCCTTCTGAGCAAACAAAGAAGTCTAGGGTGAAAGGATGCAACCTAAAAAGTGTATTTACAGTCCAGAGAAAAACTTGTGAAACACTCAGAAGCAGCAATTTATCACTAGGGAAGTAAACAGTGACCAAGGTTGAGTCATAGAATGCATGATGACAGGTATGCAATGCTATGAATAGACAAAGAGACAATTTTAAGCATAGGTGTGCCACTGATATCAAAAAGAAGATTTTCTCCTTAAGGAAAGGGTCAAGCAGCAAGACAATACCATATGTCAAAAGTTCAAAAGAGGCGCCTTTCAAGAAGGGGTGTTTACAACTTTTCAAATATTTTTGGTGCATTATGAAATAGTCCTTCTTTGCTAAACAATCACCAAGAGAGGGAGGCAGTGAACATATGTCCAGTCATGAAATGGTGCTATTGACAAAAAGGGTTTTAATACACTGATCAGAACAAAATAAAGACTGTGTGCCCAAGGGCCCTGTTTTCATATTTTACAAGTTTGTTTTTCTGATGGAGAAGGCGAGTGGTATTCAATCTTATAAGTAGGCAGAGGAAGTTGGTTATGATGAATCACCACTGTTCATATGTTTTAAAAGCAAACACCCTTGTTATCATTTCAAAGGCGGATCTAGCATAAGGATATGGTGTCGAATAAACAATCGTAGTGACAGTAAATTATCAAGCAGAGAATCCTGTTATGAAAAGAAACAGCTAATAGACTAGCACTTCAGTCCAGAAGGAAACCTATAAATCACCTAGGGATTGAGATTGTCAAGCTAATTACAAAGGCACCAATGGTTTCCTGTAAGCGGTAAAACAGCTTTCAAATGCCTTTGACAGTTTTTGAATGACTTTCTTTGTTTACATTGTCACCCTAAAATGCCAAAAGAGGGACAAAGTCGATGTTTTGAAATGTCTCTCTTATGAGAACAGATATGTGACTCCACGAATAGGCAAATATGATGAACCATCACTGTTTAAAAAGTAAATTGATGCAAACACTTTTTGTATCATATAGTGAATTGCCACTGTTTGAACGAAAAGCTTCATTATGTTCGAAATCGCCATAAGGTCTTCATCTTTTGAATATAGCCGTTGAAGAAAATGTCATAAGAATGAAATAGAGGAATAGTGAGCCACTTGTGAAATCCAAAAAAACAAATTGCCGCAGCTCCCAAGCATCACGACGTGTTTTCAAGCAAGTTTGAGGTTTTCTGCACAGTTTTAGGGCGGCGCGACGGGCCTGGCAAGTGGCGCGACGTGCCTGGGCAGCGAAATACACAGGGCTTCAATGTCGGCGCGACGTGCCTGTAGGCGGGCGTGACGTGCCTGTAGGTGCCCGCCCGACCGCACGACAACTCCACCCGACGCTTTTCTCCGGCGCGACGGGTTTTGCTCCTAAGGTTGCCGCGCCCGTTTTGGTGAGTTCCATTGGAATTTTGGTTCCTCCAAGGGATTTCTTCCTCAAAAACTCACAAATTCAGCGGACTCCTGAAAAACTCGAAAAGTCGAAGCTTAAAGCCCCAGACTCTGCCAGCTACAGTTAAAAAGGCAAAGTTTGTTGATGAGAAGCTGGAGGCAGGGTTGTTGGTGATTAGGCATGGTTGTTGATGACCAAATTTAAAATTTGAAGCCAGAAATACACAGTACACTAAAGGACAGAGATTGTTGATGGCTAGGTTTCGACATTAAGGGCAGAGGTACTAAAGTGGTGTTGGTTTTTCAAAACTTCCCAAATAAAAATAGCCACTGTCTAAAGTGCAGAGTGCTTAAGTAATTTCAGTTGATATTAAGACAAGGTTACAGGTATTTGGGTGGTCCTCTCAAACTCACAAGCAGAAGAAGATGTTTTCAAAAAAAAAACCACAGTGCATTGATATATCACCTTAGCACAGTTCTGTTTTTCTTCCATTGAATGGTGTCATTTTGAAAAACTGTGGTTGTGATATGTTTAGAGGGAAGGTCATTTCTAAAAACAAGGCACCAAAACACCTATTACAGCAAGCCTTTCTTGAAATCTGCCCCTTTTTCACTGTTTTTCACTATTTGAAAACTTATCAACAGAGAAACTTCCAAGGGTAACAACGCATTAAAAAGCAGAGTTATTGGTATGAAAAGTTAAGATTGAGACAGAGGTGGTTGATGGTAGTTTTTGACATCAAAGGCAGGGTATAGATGTATGAATGGACTTTTTAAACTCACAGAGCAGAAAGTGTGTTTCCTAAAACCACTGTTGCACTTACTTTTTCACCTAAGCTAGGTCTGCTGGTTCATTACACTATATTGTCATTCTGAAGATTGTTAGACAGAGTTTCTTGAAGGTGAAACAGGGTATTTTGTTGATGATTGAGCATTTGTAGATGATTAGGCATTTATTGATGATCAAGTAAACAGCAAGGGCAGAGTTATAAAGGCAGTGATTGACTTCTCAAAAGTCACAAGTGAAAGGTTCTTCTCTTAACACAGTGGGCTATTTTTCACCTAACCACAGGGTCTCTTCCTTTCCCACTGAGTGGTCTCCACAGAAGTCTGCTAACAGGGGCAAATTTCAAGGTAAATAACTTAAAAGGGCAGGGTTATAATTTTGAAGTTTGGTTTCAAAAACAAAAATACAAGTGCAAGCAGGCCTCTAAGCAAAGGTCACTAGAGGGGATTTGTTCAAGACTATGCCCAAAGAATCTACAAAGCAGTTCTTACACATCGTGCCATTGTTAAGAAAGGTTCATAGCTAAAGTGTAACCAAATTTGAAAGATTGTGGTTAATAAGTGCAGAAGAGTTTATTCAAGGAAGCCTTGTTGAATCTGCCGTGGTCCATAACCGTCAAAGTAGTTTGGTGGCTTGTCTCAATCCGTGAGAGCATTCTTCATACATTGAAGTGCAGCCTCTTCCAAAGCCTCGTTTTAAGTCGAATGCTCCTCGCCTGTTGCCTTTATCTAGTAGGCCTACCCCTAAAAAACTCAAGATGATCACCGGGCAACAAGTACACAAGGAGAAGGAGAGGGTGAAGGAGCTGCTGTGGAGAAAGGCCGAGTTATGAGCAAGAATGTATTTTGAGGACAGCAAAGCAGCTAGATATCATTGACAGCGTAGCGTAGGTTGAGGCACAAGAAAGAAGAAGGTGAAAAGGAACAAGAAAGGAGCGCAGAGTTTGAAGAGCAGCAGGTTGAGCAAGCAATTGAAACATCTTTTGAGCCACAAGCTGGACAGGATGTTGGGGAAAGACAACAAGCTGAAGCTGCCGCCTCAATGGTGACCAAAACTGTCCCTAAGAAGGGGAAATTGCCCAAAAGAACAACTCCTAGCTTACCAAGGAGAAAGAGCGCTAGATTGGCCTTCAAAGGCAAAAGTACAGTTGGAGAAAGCGCCAAGCAGGGAGGTAAATCAGCTGTCATCCCTATCCCAAGCGATGACAACGACAATGAGGCACGCATCCTTGAAAACCTCCTCATTCACAAAGAAGGGCAAATTGAGGTTTTACAAGAAGATCTCCAAAGGGCAAGGAATTTCAATCAATTCTTGGAGGTTGAGAACAAACAAATGAAATTTCATGCAGCCATTCATGAGGCAAGGGCCATCAAGTACAAAAAGGAGGCAGAAAAGGTGCAAGTAAGAATTGAAGAGCTTATTGGCGAATTTGATGATGAGGAAGAGGAGGACCAGCCTAGGCGAAAGAGGCCTAGAACCATCGGGCTTAGGAGAGCCTTGGAGAAGCAGAAGGCTGAAGAACAAGCTCAATTCGAAGCTTTTCCTCTCACTACCCTCTTTGAGCGGGAAATTGAGGAAAACAAGGAAGCTTGGCTTGAGAGGGCTAACCAACATTTGGAGACCAAGCTTGAGAAGGCAAACAGGGATCTCGAGCTACAGAGAAAGAGAACACTTCACTTTCAGAAGCTAAACCAATTCGCCCGGCGCAAATTGAAGGTGGCACAAGAAAAATTGAAGAAATTGAAGGAGAGGCGCCTAGCACGGAAGGAAGCAAAACACACATCAGCCCTCGATATTTTAGCTTCAGATTCGGAGCATGTTTCCATGGACCCTTGAGGGTCATGCATGCCAATTTTGGGCCTTTTTCGAAAACTTTTTGTTTTTTGGCATTTTTTTGAGTTTTCGCCAAAAACTCATAAATGTGCCATTTCAGTTTGAAGAGTCGTCAAGGGAGGAGGGTGATACCAATGGATTCCATAATTTCATGAGCAGCTCTCCAGCGATTTTCAGGGCAGTTGAAGATCATTCGCCCCTCCAAATTGGCGAAAAACAGCCTCATTTTGCACATTCTGCCCGCCCTATCAGCAGCCTGCTATTTTCTGGGTTTTTTCACACAGGTACAGTTTTGAAGGACTTTCAGAGATCAGATTGAGATGATTCCACTTGCATTGGAAAGAAGACACAGAGAGCTTTCCAACGAGCCATCATGAGCCTCATTTCGACATCGGGAAGGCTTCCATTTTCATCCAGCAAGTCAGGGGACCTTTTTCAGGCATAAATATGAAGTATTTTTGCAATTTTTGAACTCCAAAAATCTGCTTTTCCCAAATGTGCGTTAGGCTATTTTTATCATGGGAAATTCATGTAAAGTCAATATAATTTCCGTTTTTAGCAATTTTTTAGATATTTTATTAGATATTTTGTGCCTTGGGCTTTGCAAAGCCACAAGGGCAAATTTAGATATTTTGACTTGGCCAATGGGATAGCTAGTTGCTCCATGAGGTTTTCCTCTTTCTAGCCTATTTATCCCATACTTCTCATTGTAAATCAGAGGCTGAACTTGAGAGAAGAATTAATGCATTGGTCATATGAGCTTTGAAGAATACACTTGAGTTATGATGTTTGGATTGCCTCTTGGATGCTTTTGAGAAATGTTGAAGGCTTGTTGATGGATTCCTTGACATGGTAGAATGGTATAGTGCTTCTTAATGTTGTTTTGTCTTCTAGTTTTCACTCATATTTCATTTTTCTAGCTGCTATAGATCAGTAAAGATTGATTTTGAGACATGCCCATGGAGGCACCTCAAAATCCCTGAATCTTCATAGCTTGATGTTTTCTTCTCCCTTAGTTATGCTAAAGAATTCTTAGCCGCTCTTTAGTAACCTAAGGTGTTGTTGCTAAGTTTTATTCATCAGTTCCATGTATGTTGAGTAGGATGTATGGTTTGCCCTACCTACCTATCAGCTGCCCATAGTTCTGTCCATAAAACTTTCTCTTTGACTGATTTGTTGATCATTTTGTTGAACCAAGGAGGCCTAGTCCCGATCTAGCCCTTTGCCTAAAACTATGAAAACTAATTTGTCCAGATAATCAATGCACTTTAGATTAATAGCGTACAACAGTTATGAGTTGGCATTAGCCAAAAGTTTCTAAAACCATGAGTTACTTGTTGAGTAATCACACTTCACAAATAATGTTTGATTTTCACAATGATTAGTCATTATCTTAGTAAGGGATTAATGTCTCATATTACATGTTTATGTCTGCTATTAACTAGTTTTCACTTGAAATCCCTTGTCTTTCACCAACTTATTGTCCATTTACTCCATTTTGCCCAGAGATCCCTTCTATTGTGAATCAAATCGGCCCTACAGCAGCTTTACATCATCGCCTCATTAGCTTCCTTGACCTGATTGACCCCATAGCCCAAGTTATCTACATCTTGTTATCCAGTTTATGTATTTGATCAGTTTCATCCCTCACAAACTTAAAAAACCAAAAAACCAAAAACATACTTCATAACTAGCCTAATATCAGAACATCGCAAGTAAACACACTGACATCTTTTTACACTTATAGAGAGAGCCCTCTCTGAGTCCAGGAAGGCTAGGTCCTTGGGCTCCAAAGCTTGGTTTGATGTTACATCGTCATTTGGCTAGCCAATCGGCCAAATCACGGGACCCTAACATATAATAAATCTAAATCTATTGTATGGGTGTCATTTCAAGAATGAGAATTTCTCACTTAAGAAATATAAATCTGTTGAATGAGTGTCATTTAATATTTTAATAAAATAATTTGAAACTTCAAGTTAATAAATCTATAAAAAAAATATTTACTGAACTTGACGTGAAAAATATCTTACTTTTATTTTTTAAGAACTATGTTTAAACTAATACAAGCATTACTAACTATTATAAAAAAATAAAACATGTCATCTTGGAGCTTGCATGCGAACTACCTGCTAGTTCTCCTGCCAGTTCTTCTTCACACCAGTTCTTCAGGCTAGTAACTACTTCTATTTGGTTGATTATGCCAACCACCAACAGAAAAGTAAGTAGAAAGAAATATTAACATATTGTAATTGCGTATATTAATATATGTTACTTGGGTGAGGTGCTGGTTAAACACAGAAAATTGGCATAGTGAAGAAGGCATCTACAACAACAATTGAAGCACTGGCAGAGCGAAGAAGGCATCTACAACAAAAACGGAAGCACTAGCACGCAGATACCACTTATGTGTCTCGATTAAACATGTTGGACTTACTATAGGTGGCTGGCCATTCAAGAAAGCACCAGAAATAAACCAGAATTTTTATTGGGGTGTTGATGAATTCTGCTGTTGTATCCAGTGATTGTATCCAGTCATTCCATTCTATTTTGTTCAGTAGAAAGATAAGATGAAATTTTGCAAATTTATTGAAATTTTCTACATAGTACATAGCAATTTTATAATGAATCTAAATGTATCGTAGGCACCTAGCTATTGATTTCCCTCTAGTCTCGCGAGCGACGTTAGCAAAGAAGGCAACCAGCTCCCTCTTTTGAACATCAAAAGTCCCAATGCGACTGAACGTGGAGAAGGCATCAGCTGCCATGATAAAACCTTAATAAGTATAAAAAGCCTTCCCTTTGCAAGAACTAGAGATATCTGCCTTGATGCGGTTAAAAAATGTGCTGGAAATGACAAAGAATGAGAGCGAAAAACTGGAGCAGATATTGCCCTTCTCAATATTCAAAGATAGTTAAATAGAGTACATTGTAAACATCAATAATAAATGACTAGAGTAGAACTGAAGTAAACTGAACTGTCTACGACACCTCGCAGACAATAGAATTAAATGTAACTACACCTAACTAATAGTGAGATTAATATCTCTACATCCCCTCCTAATCTCAACTGTTACAAGTGGAAGCACTAATAATGCCTAATTTCTCCCTTTGAAATTCAAATACATTCTTTCCCAATGGCTTTGTGAAAATATCTACAAGCTGATCTTTGGAACCACAAAAAGAAAGTGTTATGTCCCCATCATTGACAAGTTCACGAATGAAATGAAAATGTGTGTCAATGTGCTTGCTCTTTTTGTGAAAAACATGATTCTTCGATAAAGAAATTGTTGAACTGTTGTCACAGTAAATTGGAGTTGGCTCCTTCTGAATATTTGAAATATCTTTCAATAATATTCTCAACCATATTGCTTGACAAGCTGCTATATTTGCTGCTACATATTTGGCCTCTGCAGAAGATATTGAAACGATTGACTGTTTCTTGGATGCCCATGAAATCAGATTGGTTCATTGCATCAACCCAATGATTTTCTTTAACTGCTTCTTCAAAATGAGTCAGTTGATTTGAAAGAAATGAAAACATATTATGTTGTTCAAATTCATGATCCTGTTCATATATCTCTCTAATAATTCTTGTTTTCTGTCCCTCTTCTGAAGATGATTGATCACTAGTTGAATCACTGGTTGATGATGTTCCATTTTCAGAATGATCTAC
Organism: Pinus albicaulis; assembly: GCA_034641835.2. Classification (NCBI taxonomy): domain Eukaryota; kingdom Viridiplantae; phylum Streptophyta; class Pinopsida; order Pinales; family Pinaceae; genus Pinus; species Pinus albicaulis. Next base: position 1,452,195,154 of record CM076579.1, read on the forward strand.
TTGTTCTTGGACCTGCAATCTTGGAGACTGTGGTGGATAAAAATGCTGATTTGAAGTTTCATATACATGATCAATCCAAGATTTATTTTCCAAAAATTTCACATCTCTGCTTAAAATGAACTTTTTGGTAATAGGGTTGTAAAGTCTGTAGGCTTTCGACTGCTCACTGTATCCTACAAATATCCATCTTTCACTCCTATCATCAAACTTTTTTCTTAGTTTTTTAGGAACATGAGAAAAAGCTACTGATCCAAAAATTCTAAAGTGTGACACATTTACCTTGTTTCCATCCCATGCTTCTTGAGGTATTCTATCTTGTAGACTAGATGTTGGTGATTTGTTGAGAACATACACTGCCATCGACACTGCTTCAGGCCAATAGTTATTTGATAACTTCTTCTCCCGTAGCATACATCTCGCCATGTTCATGATCGACTAATTCTTTCTTTCTGCTACTCCATTTATCTGTGGAGTGTATCTGGTTGTGTATTGCATTATGATACCTTGTTGTCGACAAAATGTTTTGAATTCATTTGAGCTGTATTCTCCTCCTCTATTGGATCTGAATACTTTCAAGAGTTTTCCACTGTGTTTTTCTACTTCGGCCTTTAACTCTAGAAATCTAGAGAAGGTATCTGATTTTTTTTTTTAAAGTACACCCATATCTTCATGCTAAAGTCATCAATAAATGTCAAAAAGTAGAAACTAGCACCAATGGATAGTGTTTTCATTGGGCCACATATGTCTGTATGGACAAGTACTAAAGGCTCTTTCACCCTTGATGATGATGTAGGAAAGCTATCTCTTTTATGCTTGGATAGGACACAAATTTCACAATTAAGAGTTTAAGTCTGCTTCAAAATAACTCTATAGTCATTGGTCTACCTACTATCAGTGATTTTTTTTTTAAATATTTAAAAAAAATAAACTCTCTTCAATCGCCTTTGCTCTCTACTGTTCCAACTTGGCTTTGTTGCTACTCTTTGGGGAGGATTATGCAAGCTAGCTCTAATACCATGACATAGAATGAGAGCGAAAAACTGGAGCAGAGATTGCCCTTCTCAATATTCAAAGATAGTTAAATAGAATACATTGTAAACATCAATAATAAATGATTGGAGTAGAACTGAAGTAAACTGAAGTAAAATTGAAGTAAACTTAATTGTCTACGACACCTAGCAGACAATAAAAATAAATGTAACTACACCTAACTAATAGTGAGATTAATATCTCAACAGGAAGTTATAGATGCAATGCCTATTCCAGTGGGAGTAGGAGAAATAGGAGGCTTATTGTAGCAGGCCCCGCTTTGGAAGCCCTCCCCACAGTAAAATTTCGTTGTTTCGCAATATCCCTGTTGACTTCAACACTGACCCTTAGCACATCCGTAGTGTTGGACAAAGGCCACTTGCACTTGGGTTGCTAGTAACACTAGCACTATTAAAACTCTGATCCTCCTAGCCATCGATAGATTGTAACTAACCATGGCTATAAATTCAAGATTTAAACAGTTTGGATGAGAAAAGATGCAAGAACACATTCCTTATAAATACAAGTTATTGCTACTTGGGGTTTCCATTGAAAATTCTATAGTCTGAGTTGCTTATGGCAAAAATTTGTCGGCATATCAAATAGAATCCTGGAATGAATGATACGTTATGGAAAATCCTAAAATACTCCTATGCTACATTTGTAAAATGTTTATAGTTTTACTAATGTTTCCTTTTATACGGTAAACTGCATCAGCCAACATAGAGAACGACACACCACACACAACAGAGATAGGATAACCCTTTCACCCCTAGGTGGGATGCGTGGTTAACATGCAGAGTGTTGGTAGGTAAGTAAGATAGAAGTGAAAGTTTGGTAAATAATACGACTTGTATATAACATTTAATATTGGAGAACTAATGTTAGCATTATTTCCCAGCACCAAACATAAATCCAAAATATAACATAAGCTTTTGGCATCCCCGCCTCAGGAAGAGGCCAATAAGATGAAAACTAGTTTGATTGGTCTTCGAAATTATTACATAAATATAAATTTGATTGGTTAATAAAATTTGAGCAGCTACAAATTTAGGGTACGAGGGACATGGATTAATGCTAGACCCAATATTTATTGATTGAGGCAGATATTGTTATTCAATTAATAAATATAACCTAGTCATTCATATATATATATATATATATATATATATATATATATATCATTAAATATATTTTTTATTTAGAAAAAAATTACATATAATGTGTAACATATATATTTTTTACTAAATAATGTTTAAATGTAACTTCTAATGATTATACATTTCTCATATATTGGGTTGTAAATATCTTTCAGCACAATAAAAATATTATACACATATATAACAAATAATAAATGACAACAATATATATATATCTATATATATATATATATATATATATAGATATATAGATATATATATATATATATATATATATATATATATATATATATATTTATATATATATATATATATATATATATATTTATATTTGAAATTGAAATATTTTATTTCTAATTTACATTCTACACTACTTCCATGTTGTTACATGGAAGTAGAAAACATATATCCTTAGGACTCTTTTTCTATAAAAAAACATATATTTATACTTAAAAAAATAAATGAATTACAAATCTCTCTAAAAAATTAGTAATGGAATAAAAATTATCTAATATGTATATAGATAATGTTGTATACCCTTTTTTTTTGTAATTTAGAATTTTTTTGCCTCAAATATCATGCAAACCAGGTATACAAGACTATCCATAATCCTAAGACATGTCACTCAATAGATGGTATCAATGTTCCAAGTGGGAACGTGTATTTTTTTTACCACCTACATAAATAGTAATTTCTCCAAAATTTTAATATTTTCAACAACTCTTCCATAATTAATATATCAATTATTATATAATAAAATAAAAAACCTACAATCTAACATTCACAAAATGAAGAACATAAGGAGGTGACAGGAACCAAATCTCTGGCACATCAACCAAACGGTGTAGGAGGAAGAGGATCACACTAGAGTTGGAGCTCTATATGTGTCAATTTGTCATCCATTCTTTCCAGAATAATTTTTGGTTTCTTTGAACATGTTTGAAATCCTCTAGAGTAAAAGAAAAAAAGTATCTCTATTCTTGTTTTTCCTTCAATACCCACCCAACGAAGACTTCATACACCAATACAATGCAATGGAACTAAGGTACTACTTCATTCTTCCTTGTCTATACCGAGGGTCGGGATCTCTTAAATTGAGAAAGATTGATCATCTCTAGTAGTAATGGATTTTAATTAGTGGAACTCATTCATCAGTTTAGGGGTAATGACTGCGTGATACACTTTAACATCTTCTTGTGCATTTTTTAAGCTACAATTAGGTACCTCGGGGTTCTGGCATCCTCCTTTGTGTCTACCACACATTCTCTAACTTATCATGTCAGGGGTAAATGTGATTATCTAGTTATATATGAAAATATTTAGCATGACTAAAATATTAAGTTGCTTATGCTACCATAACTCAGCCAACAATTGAATAGATGGTGAAAAAATTAGGTGAGCTAATAGAAATCATAGGGCCTAGTGGGTCGATGCAAAATTAGGAGGTTGACACTAAGTGGAACACTCTAAGAATGCGAACCTAAGAAACACATTGCTTTGAAGAAGACAAAGTCCATACAAAAATCTTCGAATATAGAACTGGAACCAAAGACAAGAATGACCTCCCTTAAAACAATACTAGTAAGAAAAAAATATTTAATATACAAATTTAGAGTCTGAAGGAATAAAGAGTAACCTTAGACATGTAGGTTGAAAAAGATGGAAGACTCATAAATTTTATGGTTGTAGTAGAATTTAGTATGCTAATAACTCAAGGAATATCTAAGAATCTCCAGCCAACTACTTCAACGTCCCTTCCTTTCCCACCTGCCTTCGGGTGACCATAACTCCTCCCTTTGAGATTCAAGAGATCACCAAAATAGATAATGGAGAGGCATGAGGTGGTATCTTTCCTCAATAATTAAGTTTAAAAATCTTAGCCTTGATTCCCAAATGGGTCAATTCTAAAATGTTAATAGGACACACTCTACACTAACTTCCATCCCACCATGTCTGCTACAGCAAGGGCGCTAACCTTTTCTCCCCTTCTGAACACTAAGACTGAAAGCAAAAAACAAAAATCCATAAAGCATCATGTGTGATCACATAAATATTATTAAATATTTGAAGTCTTTTAGATGAATGGGGATGGCTATGCTAACCCTAAAATTTATTTAAATATCCAAAATTGGGTGGTGGTATAATGCCTTAATACCACGATTTGTCTTAAATATCACCCCCATCGAGGAGATTTTATCCTCATTAGTAGCCTCTTCCATTAGGGATTTTTTATCACTCTCTAGTATGCATTAAAAATGGTTATGACACTCTAATTAAAATTTTGGTGTGTTGTCTACATCCAAGTAAAGGCCTCTTTGATTACAACTCGAGTTAGCCAAAAAATATATTTCTCTATTTCCAATTGTCCAAGTGCAAGAAGTGTTGATAGTTAGTGGTATCGTAGTTAAACCAATCTTTTGAAGTACGAGATTCACAACTATTTAGAGAATAATTGCATGCACGTCAGTTGAGTCATCACTTTGATCACATTACATGTACACATATACCAAGAAATCAAAATCAAATAGTTGATCACATAGCTAACCATATTCTAGACTGGAATGCATCTCATATAAACCATCATCTATAAAAAGCAAAGGGATAAAGCAGAAATATCCATCATAGGCACATAAAATCTATAAAAAACATATGTAAACATAAACCAAATAATAAACATAGACACATCATAAGAGTCATAAAAAATATGCATCTCGCATATATACATAAAAAATTATATGATTCCTAGTACAGAAAATAGGCCACTAATCATCATGTCCATAAAAATTATACATGTCATAAATGCATGGAGGCATCCTCATAATGGGTGCTTTCCCTAACCATACAAAAATATCTAGGTTAAGTCTTGCCTGGTGGGTCCTTGGTACCCACAGAAGCACCCAGTGCCAGTATAGGAGCAACAGCTTCAACCGCAAGTGCCATGCTACGTAAAGTCCAGCAATGCACCCTCTCTCAAGAAATCACTGTCTCTAACCATATGTCATCCAGGTCATAAAAATCCTTGGTCGGAATGCCCCGGGTAAGCCTCTCCAACTGGCTGCATGAATCTGCTAGAGTTGTAGCATGATATCAATAGCCTCAACCCAAGCCTCTACTGCAAGAACTCTAATGTCAGTAGTAGCCAACATCTCCACAATTTTCGCCACCCGTTCTTCGGTTGCCTCAGTACCGGCAAGAAGAGCAACATCCCCACTGGAAGTTGCAGCACTGCTAGCCTCTCATGAGGGACCCCTTGCACCACCATGTCCCCCAACCTGGGACTGACCAGTCCCAATTGGGTTCCTCCTCCTAGGCTAGTGACCCACCAAACGAGTGGTAAGATGCTCTGTTGAATCCACATCTGCAAGAAAAACCAAAAAATAGAATCAATGTAACCATCAAAGTCATATATTTATACACAATAAAAATACTCAAAATGCAAAAAACATCAAAATTCATACTTTTCAAACCCCATGCATATCCTCTAGGAAGACCCATATTCAAATTCCCCTAGAAATCCATTCCTGAATACAGGGATTCAAGGAACATCTGTAGGTTAGACTCGAACCATGCCTTGGCTGTTGCGTCCCAGTAACGACCCATCTCTCCTCCACCACTCGAGCCATCAAAAGTGCCCACCGATGCATTTGAGAATCCCTTGGAGGACTGAGGGGCACCACCAAAAAAGGTTAAAGCATCAAAACACTCTCGTACATGATGCTATAGAGGATGACCTTATAAGCGAAGGCATTAATAGACCCCCTCTCGGCCTTGGTCAGTTGAGTGAACATGCCCTGATAAATGTAGCGAGCCTAGTTGAAAAGTGACCAGCCTAAAGCTGATGCAAAACATCAAGTTGTAGACCCGACACTCGATGGGTTGTCGTTGACCTAAATAAGAGAACTATCATTGCCAAGGAAGCTCTCTTATCCAGGTTTATCACAGAGCCCGGGTGATCACATTATGACCATGGTTCTCCTCATCCTAAACCCAACGATGGATGTTCACTCCGTCAGGAGGGAGTGGATAGGTAAGGTACTCCCCCTGAGGAAACATACCAGTCACAAAATAGACATCAGTCTTCGACTGGATCACGACATCCCTATGATGCAAGACCATAATGTGTTGGCTCCTTTTCCAGCATCAGACCAGGTATCAAAGTAAGCCATCCTAGGACCTTAGTATATTGTTCTTTAAGAACTTCAGTAAACCATATTGATCCGGGATCCCCCAAGCATGGGGGTCTTTGGCCACTGTCGCACGAAGATCAATGCATTCTGTCTCCCACCACAACATCCTGCCATGAGGAAAAACACCAAAAACAAGTTTTTTCCAGAAAAAAAAAAGACTTCCCTACTCCTATGCAAAATTTGGGCACAGTGACCGTGCGCTTGTAACAAATACATGCGCAGTACATTGCGCATAAATTTTCCCAACCATGAGGGTCTCGTGAAAAAATTACCTTTTGCACAAGGAACACACAAGTCATCCTTGATCGCCTGCGCAGTCTTACCCAAAAATTGGTGTAAAATTTGTACAAATCCATTTTTTACCGACCACCCACTCTAGAAAATGACAAAAATGGAAAATGGGACATTTAAGGTCCTACCTGACCCTGAAAAAATGAATCTTGGGTGCTTAGGCTAACCCCAATGGCAAGAAAAGCTGAGGTACAGGAGACTGGCTCTGACCTCGGACCCTTAAAAGAAAAAAATGAGTTGAAATGAACCATATTGGCCCATATGTCACCCTTTTCTCATTTTTCAATAGACCATAACTAGAGCTCATATTTGCCAATCGAAAAACCATGAGAAATATAGTGATAAACACTTCATCATGTTCAAACTAGGCCCCATAAAATTACACCTCATAAAAAGTCATTTTCAGGCACAACATCGGCCATAGTGAAGTTCAGGTATGCCCTCTCTTATTGCTTTACATTTAAGCTATTTCAAATATGTTTGTATGAAAAAGATGCTTTTTACTTGGGGTATTGGTTGCAGGTATTAAAAAAATTCCAAATCACCATATGTCTGAGCCAGCAAAGGTACAAGAGTAGGTATCATTCCACCCCCAACATGATAGGCTCCCCAAGAAGCTTTGGATATCCTGACATTATTTCTTCAAATAAATAGACCATAGGCTTCTTTCACCCAGCCATGCTTATCATCACCTCACCTTTCACATGATAAGCACCCTTGTAGGTTGGTATAACCACACCCTCCATGGCGTCCCTCGCTCATGTAGAACATACACCAAAGTTCTAGAGCCATGGCCATCAAACCCCAATCCCGGGAAGCACTTCATATTCATTCTTCGATCATACATAAAGTTAAGTTTTACCCATGTCATGTTAAAAACCCTTTATCAGGCTACCATTATCATAGGAAAATAAAAAAGATCACACCACCATGTTTGAAATTTGGCCTATCACACCCCCATCAGCATATCCCATCTACAACATTTTTATCTTCCTCATCACTCTCGCACCGATACCAACCAATGAGCCCCCCACCCTTAGCAAAACACACTCCTCATACCATGGTTAAGGATTATTCACATTTATAGGGGAACCCATCACCATTTTTGTACATCCAAACCCATTTTATATTGTTTTGGAAAGTGTACAAATATTTTTTTTTAGGAGAGCACTCCCACCCATCCACTAACATTTCTCACTTTGCAGTAGTCCCTAATCACCTTTGGTTGGAGCTACGCATTATTTTACCACACCTAACTGTGACACTCATATCAACCATACACCCACCCTAGATGTCTTACAGACTCCAGGGATTTCCTCACTAGAAATTGTTATGACTGCCACCACTCGCATTTACAGCTCCGACCTCGGTCCACTTAAATACCATCATCAATTATAACCATTTCTCATCATCATGGCTAGTTAACCCATCACACCATGCCCTGCTACATTATAAATACTAGTCCCTTGCATCAGTACTCACTTCGATAAGTTGATGCTTCCTTCTTTTCGACAACAACAACCATTTTCCAAGAATGAAGTAGTACCTTGGATGACTACTCACCTCAATAGGGGCATCCCTATATAGAACTATGGGAATCATCATTTCCCATTGATGTCATCAATCCTCTTTTAATTCGACTTCATGATAATATTTCATGTCAATATTATACCATACTTCATAACCATTGCACTCTGTTAGAATTCGTCGAAGACTTGTGACTTGATAAGCATCTCTTTCAGAAATGCTTACATGAGAAGGTCCCCAACAGTCGAAGACCCATGCATACAATGAATAGTTGTTCTAAACAAACATGCCATGTCAATATTATGCATGTGGGCACCACATTCAACCTTCTTTCAAAGAAAACTGCCCCCGAGGGCGTGAACAACCGCCATTATCAACTAGGAGCAGGTCACTACCAAAAATTACATAAACAAAACCACTCTCTATCAGATAAGATTAACTAGTCAAAACATCATGAACATGGGACATGCTTGCCTCGTAGAAATATTTTATTCATTCTCTCTCATGCTAGTTTTGAACAAAGCATGGTGTCCTTTTTACTTAAGTCAAGGAGTCTCCCAACTCAGTGCCAAATCATGTTACTCTCTCTCAAAAGGATCATACGGAAAATAAATTGTAACGTATTTCGGCTATGCAAATATTCCTAGACCTCATACATTAGGGGCAACTGTTAACACTAGAAAATCGTATGGGAAAAAGACATTAAAAATGTCAAGCAGAAGGTACAGATAAATGTTTCCAAAGAAGGAATACATTAGGAAGATCTAAATTTTTTAATTATTCCTAAATTCAAAGGAAAAATTTATGGACAACGCATAGGCAACAAGGAATTTTTGCACATAGTGCTGCTTTTTCTTCAATAGGCACAAAAAACGCTTCTATCCCTTCGATAGCCACGCGGTCCTGGGGATGAAAAAATTTCACCATCCAGGACCACTTGGCACACTTGGCTAAAAATATTCTCACTCAATCCCACCAAGTACAGTCGCCTTTGAGCCACCTTGAGGCTTTAGTGTAGCACACAAAGGAATTCTACCTCCACCCTTATGTCACCATCCATCTCTGGCCAAGAGAAGGAGGGAGAATTTGAAAATTGTATATAAAAGCTAGCCTTTGGAAGAAGAATAGGAGACATAACATTATGCTTGAAAAATATATCCATACCAAACCAGCTTGTGTAGTCCAACAACAAAGGGATTGGAAGGACTCAGTTGTTGGCCACCCAACATCTCACTCCAAGAGAGAGGAGTTCACCACATGTTCATTGATCTACCATATTTTGAGAGGGAAGAGAAGCTTGCGGAAAACTTGAGGGAAAGAGACCTCATTGTCTTGGATATTTGAACTCCATAGCTCAAAGGATCAACTTCAAAAGATTTAGCATTCTATCTTATATCACCACCAGCACCTAATAAAGGGAGAAGCTCTCCATTTTGAGTTATTAGTGTGTTTGCTCTTTCGAGCATGTATCTTGTGCATATTTTTTTTGTTTTTGTTTTATTTTTTATGTAGTATGTTATTTTTCCTCTCTAACCTATATTATTACATGTTGAATTTGTTCCACTAAAGTTTAACAAACCATTTTGAATTGTGACTCTTATGCAGGTAAGCATCCAACCTACTAAGGAAAGCGTATTATGTATGCCCATGCGCCAAATACACTACCACAGGCGGGCCATTGAAACATAGGGAGATATTTTGGACGATTATCTTGATTTTTCTAAACCCGCCATTATGTTTCATTTGCATTTGATATCCAAGAGATGAAAAATGTAAAACATTTCTAATGCAAAGTAAATAGTCTCAATTCCCTTAGATTTTCCCTATTATTAAGGTTTCGTAGTTGTTGCAAGGAATGTTTCCAGAAAATGGAAGCTTGTTAATTTATTACCTCCAAAAGGGTATGAACTTAGATTTGACTTTTATTCTCTTGAAATAGATTCAAAATCGAGGACCCTAAAGGGAACTTGCAACTCATACTTTCCTAGTTTTGGAAAAGGTATACTATTTTCCAAATATTTGTTCCTCCATGAATCAAAGGATACCATAGTTTCACTCCAAGGGCTTTGTTAAACTTCTCAGTATTCAAAATACCTAATCCTCCTAAAAATTTTGGAATAAAAAGTTTCTCCCATGCCACTAGTTCCCATTTATTTTCATTCTACCTTGCTTGACATAAGAAGTTAATATACAAATTATTTATGGAATTGCATATCATATTTGGGGGAAGATAAGGATAATAACTAGTCTATAGGCATGGATTGTAACACCAACTTGATTAGAACTAGGAATCCCACCAAATTGAGTGATATAAAGGCCCAACTCTCAAGCTTATTGGAAATATTTTGGATTAAATTTTTTGCACTAAAGGAAAACATGCATCTTCTACTTATTTATCTACATGAGGAAGCCCAAGCATTTCATCAAAATGGTAACTATCAAAAATTCAAGAAGGAGAGAGACATGTCTTTGAATCGTAGGGTTAGTACATAATTAAAAAAGATTAGAAATTTATCCATTAATTTACTTACCTCACACATGCGTAAAATCATAGAGAATGGAATTTATCACATGAACCTATCACAGAGAGGCCTCTTAGAAGAATAAAATATCATTCGCAAATTTTTCATGGCTAATAAGAAGGTCATCACCAAAATGTTGAAGCCATTTTATAATGGTATAATGACCAAATTCCTTGATATATATCCCTGGTCCTTCATGTGTTAAGATGAAGAGAACTGACGATATTTGGTCGCCCTAGGGAAGGCCACTAGATGGGCTGAATGGTTTATTAGGAAAGCCATTCAGGAGAATAGAATAGAAAGGGAAAAAAATATGAGATCTAACTGAATAATTCCATTGCAAGGAAAAATTGAAAGTAGAAAGGGAAATCATCATATAGCCCCACCTCAATCTGCCCTAAGCTTTAAGATTATTTAAATTAATCAACTTTCCACATTTTTTGGATTTCTTCAATGGGTGGATAACCTAATGAGAAACCACAATACCATCAAGAAGTTGGTATCCCTTCAAAAACCCTATTTTTTGGGGGAAATAATATTATTGAACAAGGGTTTGATGCAGTTGACAATAACATAGGAAATAATATTCTAAATAATAATTCATAAGAAAATAGGATGAAAGACATTAGAGTGATATAATTTCCCTTACTTAGGGATTAAGGTGATGCAATTAGCTCTAAGGCTCGATCATATATTTTTAGCTGTCTAATATTCTTCAACTAGAGCATGAACTTTAGGGCTGATAATTTTTTTCCATTCCTCAAATAAGTAAATGGTGAAACCATGTGGTCATAAAGCTTCATTGTGGGCCATAACAACTATCACCTCTTCCAATTTAGAAAAAAGTAATTTCCTTCACTAAAGCCTTATTTTGATCTTGATTTATTTTATGAGGGATACGAGTGGTAACTCTTTGCATGGGTTCTTGTCTCTACAGAGTTGGTTTAGATAGCATATTTTGAAAATAAGAGACCAATTCATTTCTATTTCCTCATGCTACATAAGGTGCTACCGTTCCCTCAGTTTGAGAGAAAATTTTATATTATGATGGCGATGCTTAAAATCATAGTTTTGTGAAAAATGTTTCTATTGTGCTCTCCTTCTCCCAACCATTGTACTCGTGATTTATATCTCCACAAGAAATCCTCCTCTATTATTCTCTTCTCTTTTTTATTTACAAACCAGCCTTCTTCTACAATGATAATATAAGAGTATCCCTCTCTAATAATTTGCTCGTGTCTCTATTACATCTATGCTTAGAGCTCATATTTATATGTCATCTTGTGGTCAAATTATTTTCAATTCCATTTCTTCTTCTTTTTTTTTCTTTAATTATTTCATTTTAAAGGTTGAAATAAAGGAATTGGATTCTAGCCTTTCATATGAATTTCCTCCCTCTAAATATGGGTTTTGGTTAGGAATTTTTTGGGTCCTGCAAGTGGAAACTCTTAAGACGAAATGGGTGATTTATGGAGGATTTTTTCTAGTGTAGTTATAATATGATATGATAGTGATTAGATATGAACCATGGAAAAATCACCATTTCCAGAAAAATGTCTTCACCTAATAGGGATTTTGACACCAAAATTTGATCTAAGTGACTCACTATATGGTGTTTTCAACCATAATAGTTATTCCTTGTAAATATTCCATTACTAGTATCCATATCTACCACCCGTAATTATTTGATCAGATTAGCAAAATAAGAATATTATGAATCCAACGTTATCAACCCTCCTCTCATTTCTTCCAATGATTTTATAAGATTAAAAACACCCCTAGTAATTGAAATTTCATCCTGAAGTAGCTACCTAATTGAATGAATATATTTTGGATATTCAACGTTTTCTATAGGTATATGAGGAGCATAAATGACTACCAAAGACACATCCTCCTTGGTACTAATATACCTTAATATTCTTGAAATTATCCTTTGAAAAGAAATATAATTCGTGAAGGAAATATTGAGTGGGTTCTAGAGGATTGCAATAAAAAAATACTTTGATTAGCCTCGAATGCCATTGATTCACACCTTTCCCAAAAATTGTTAGCTATGTATTTTACCTTCCCACTATAAATATTTACCTCCTATAGCATTATAATTTCAATAGGTTCCTTAATAATTTGATCTTTAATATTCCTCTACTTACCTATATCATTGACACCTCTTATATTCCAAGCTAGGATCTTCATTCGAGGAAAAGTTTCATAAAGAGAAACACCCATAAAGCATTTTTATCTGACCACGATTAATAAGGTGACCTCTTATTGTCTATATTTATTCCTTAGTACTTATCCTCCCCCTTTTCCAATCTCCTTTTGTTGTCTAACCTTTCTCAAGACCATTCAAAGCTTAATTTCCTTAATATTTTTTATTCTCATCCTTTTCTCCATTTCATACTTGCCCTTGGCTATGGAGTTTTTGATAGATCTATTAACATTAGTTCATTTTTTTCTCTCTAGGATAAATATTGCACTACAGGGAAAATACCTTCTAGTGGAGGTTATAATAGAGGTTTGTAATTCTATAATATTGGAAAAAAATTATAAAAAAAATATATTCTAAAAAAATTATTGTAATAGTGGATGCTTTAGTGGAGATTATAACAGAACCTCATCAAAACTATAAAAGTCTAGGTGGTTGGATGTTTTAGCATATGTTTTTTTTTTGTGTGGTGCGCTTCATGGAACAAGTAGAAACGATGCACTATTGTTGGTTTCAAAAATTGTCCTATTTTTATCCCTAATACTCCCTAATAACACTATCCAAACCCTCCTTGTACAAGTGGAACCTAACCCTTGCACCCATTCCTACACTCCTTCATGTCTTTGAAATCATAGCATACATAAGGTTACTTATTAATTAGAAAGGGTTTAAATGGTTTATTTTGTATTTGTAACTTATCTATTTATTTCCTCAAGAGAATGATAAAATAAAAGTACTAATTATTATAAATATGGTTGGTGTAGGAATGTTCTAGTACTGTCTGCCATTCCTGCACTCACAAGAGATCCCACAATATTACTAAGAATAATCACAACTGCTCATTGAATGATGCACACTCCTTAGTGAAGAACCAAATTTTCACTTGTTTCACACCTTAATTAGGATCATAGAATTAAGGAGAATGTTGGAACAATAAGGTTCAGGTTTTGACGAGCACCCCAATTTAGCCTCTACTCATAGCCAAGAGCCTAAAGTTACATTTCTTGTTTCTTTTATGTTGCGGTCAAAGAGCTGAGTATTGTATTTAATAGGGTTTCTAGGATAGATCAGTTAGCGATACTTTGGAGAATTGTGTACTATTATTTTGTATTGCCCACTTATAGGATGGAACTTGGAACTCATATTACATATTTTCACTTATTGAATTAATACAAGGAGCTATGATAGTATTTTAATCTATGGTTTTAGATTTGACGTGGATGATTTGTTTAAGCATTTGATCTCACATCTTTCATAAGGGAAATGAGTTGGTTGGCTAGGGCCCAGCCAACCCATCTTGTTCTCCCTATGTTTACAAGAGTGTGCTATTATTTCATATGGAGATCCAAAACAAAGGAATATTTCTTTTATGCATATAAATTTATAGATTTCCATTTCTTTATGAGTTCTATCTTAACCAGATCAAGGGTTTGGCAGCTTTATTTCATTTAGATTTATTCAATAATGTTGTAATATTTCATTTCCCTTTATTTATGTGATATGAATATTTATTTCCCTTTCTACAAAAGCGTGTTTTGACTTAATACATTTCAGTCTGAAAAGTGTGTTTTATCTCAAGCGAGAACAATTCATTTCTGCAAGTTGTTTTATTTTTGTTATGAAATAGTGTGCTTCATTTCTAAGGTCGATTTTATACTCCCACAAAGTGTGTACCACTTAGGGATTGGATTTCTTGGTTTATTTACATTTCTTGTGTATCGATGAAATCTTGTTTACACCAAAGAAATAGTACATGTACTAGTGCTCTTGTGTAAACAGTTGAGGTTTGTTGTAGATATGTTTGACTTGAGACATCTTCCTTAAAAGGATATAATTTTTTTTTCATTAGCGATAGCATTTTAATGTATGCTTTGTCTCTCAGATTAAAATTTTTACCTTTTCGGAAAGTTTGTTGTGATATAATTCTCTTTCAATTATTGCAATGTTTGTATTTGTTAATGAGTGAATATTGAGAATTATGTTACTTTGAATGATTCATTTACGATTTCATGCCTTGATCTGATTTATCTTGAATTGATTTATAGTTAGCGTTCTTTAAATTTGATACAAGTGGTTGGTAATATTAAGAATCTATAGTGTAGGAACTAAAATATTGGTACAGGAACAATGCCTTGGTACATGAATATCGTTCTAGTACAGGAACTCTGTTGGAGTACAAGAATGTTGATCCAGTCCAGGAACATAACACTTATAACAAAGACAAATATAACTAGCAGTTTCATTATCCTCTCCGTCTTTTATTGTACTTTCATTCAACCATATAGATTTTCTTTCTCTTTTCATTTATTAGGATTTATTTATGTTCATTCAATTTCTTTTCATTTAATTCTTGCAAGTTCTTCTCTTTGTTGATTCCAGTACCATAATTGCCTTGGTGTTATTTTCTTTCTCTCTTTCGATTCTACACGTGTAATTATGAAGACAAAAGTAGATTCGTAGAAATTTTATACCATTATTCTTGGAATTTCCTGTGTTATGCCTCGAAGCTTACCAATCCCTGGGTTGACAATTAAGTGTTTAGAGAGTTTGTTGAATTACAACCCTGCCACACAACATCTACATATATAAATGCATCGGGATGAATAGATAACTAAACACATCAAGGCATTGAATGCAAAGAACACAGGTCCCTGAATGGTATACCACCTCAGTGTTTATATGTCCAAAAAGACCCCACTGCATTCTTTTAAGGAATGACACTGGGGAACACAAAAAATAATTCCAGTCTGAATGCGTCTGTTTAAAGTTGCAATGTCAATGTGTATTGTTTTTCTAAATGCATTGATGCATTATTTGTATAAAATCACTGGTGTTGTTAATTTTAATAATGCACAGGGGATGGAAATTGTATTTTGTAGGACCTGGGTGTTAGTTCTATGAAATAACTAGTGTGTTAAGAATTACAATGCACCAGGGTGTTAATTTTGAAGAATATTGGTGCTTGAAGCAAACACCCCCGATGTTGTCATTTTATAAAAAAGCACCAATGATGCAAAAAGATCTTCCCACGATGATTTTATATAACATAAAGAACCGATGCATTTGTATGTTATGGACACACCGATATTTTGTATGATATTTTCTCATTTTTGGAAATATTAACTTGTGACAATGCAAATATTGTAATTTTTTTAATCTATTATTCATCAAAAAATAAACATATATCATATAACAATATTCATATCAATTAAAATTTTATTAGTGCATTTGTCTATGATATTTTGATTCATTTTTTGTATTATCAGATTTCACATATTTTCATTACAATATTTAATAATCCATGTATTTATGAGTGGTGTAACATTTCACAGTGACATTGGATAAAAAATAGAATAAATTAAAATTAATTTTATTATATATTAGTAAGAGGCTCTTTATCAAACAAAATGTGATTGTTATTAGTAACCCCTTGTCTTTAAATTGGGACATTATGTCCAGTATATTAAAACAAAATGTCTAATTTTCACAAACAATTATTTCAAAAAATACAACAGGTTTCATTTATATCCAAATAGGTAATCATTGTTTGCTAGAATTTTTGTCAGCGTCCAAGCTACTTCCATGACTTGTTTTTAAAACTCAACAATAAAATCTAGTTTTGACTATTCCTTGGTCAAACTAGATACAAATTAGAATTTCATTTCAGCAGAATACTTGGAGTTATTTAACTCAAGCGACATGTCTCTTGTCACTCAGTTTAATCAGTTAATTCGAGTTGAAAACACTTGAGTTCAGTTCATTATGATTGATTGATAATTTCTAGAAACCTGTTTCAGTTAAGTTGAATTTTTTTTTCAGTTAAAATAGTTCCAACTATTGGAGAAACTAGTGGAAGGTCAATTTGTGCAGTGTAACTTCAATAAAAAACAATGCTTATCTAGTTAACTAATCAATCAACCCAAAATAACTTATGCATGTAGATAATTTGAGTTACCAAGTTGAGATTGGAGTTCAAGGGAAGTGTACTATATGTTGTAAACTAATCCAAGTTATACAAGTGGTGCATGAAGTGAAAAGATGGGCCTACATAAATTGTGCAATCCAATTGAGTTATTTCCATAAAAAACAAGGGATGATTCTTTATTGAACATTGCAAGGGAATAAGAGCTATTTGGCTACGTATTGGTCAGGTTTAGTTAGTGAGGAAGAGGATACAAGATACAAGATCAGGTTGTGCTCAAGCTTGGGCAAGCATATTGTATTCATCTAGATTCTTTGATTAATGCAATACAAATAGTAAGGGGTTTTGAGAAGTTTCTTTCCCCTAGATAAATATTTGTGCATGCGTGATGTTACCTCTTTCATGTTAATTTTTTGTGTTATATATCATGAATTTACTTCCACAAATCGGTAGAGTAGCTTTGAGTCTTGTGATTTAGTAAATTTCATGAGAAATTTTGAATCTACACATTAATTTCTACATGGTATCAGAGCTAGATTCATATTAGAGAAGATATTTGGAAGTTGTCTTTGAAGGAGAATCAATTCTGACAGGGTCAATTATTTAGAACTAGAAGGATGGATTTATATAGAATATGACTTGATTATTCCCTTGCCGGAAGCTCGAATTATGTTTCTTGGAAGGACCACATGGAGGCAATGTTAGAAGATAATGGGTTGAAGGAATTTGTTGAGAGTGACATTCTGAAAGAAACAATATTTGATACTCATAATATGCAGAAGTGTGTAGCCAGGGAAAGAAGAATCATATTGGAGGGACTACAAGAAAATATTACCTCAAATATCCATAGGAAAGAAAATTCGTATCTAATGTGGCAAGCATGCACATATCTTTTCCAGAATAGTAGTGACCAAAGGAAGCTAGTCCTCAAGGACAAGCTTTGAAGTATCAAGATGTAGAAGAGTGAATCAATTAAACAATATTTAAGCAGGTTCACACAATGTTGTGATTAACTTGCAAGATTTAGTGTCACACTATTAGATGATGATTTGCTGAGCCTAGCCCTTCTAGGCATTCCCAAGAGCTAGAACAACTACCAAGATTTAGTAAATTAGAGGGAGAAACTAGAAAATTGGGAATGACCCTTATTCAATTTGGTACAGGATGAAATAAGGCAGAATACTAGAGAAAAGAATTCATCCAAGGGAGAGGATGAAGAAAATTTTGTCTTTACTGGAAAGGAAAAGAAGGGAAAAGGGAAGAAATCCCAAGCCAAATCAAAATCTAGTTGAGGGGGAAAGAAGAAAGAATTTTCCAGAATCAAGTGCTTTCACTGTCATGAATTTGGATTCCATGCCATGAATTGTTGACACAAAAAGGAAAACATGAATAGCTTAGGATGAGTGACAATTGAATCCCTGCCTTCATAATTCGAGCTTGACTTCACTCTAATTACATGCATGGAAATCACAGTGATGGGAAACATGTGGTATTTGGATAATGGTGCCTCGTACCATATGAAAAGGAATAAATAATTTTTCAATGATTTTGAGGATAAATATATCTATATGCACATCAATATGGGATATGATGGAAGGTACAATGCAACCGAGATCAACACAATGACCTTTCATAGGGAGTGGAGCTACCCTCTTAGGCTCAAGGATGTGATGTTTGTACCGAGTCTAAGGAAGAACCAATTTCCATAATGTTGTTGGAATACCATGGCTATGATGTGATATTAAGAAAAGGCAAGGCATTCTTGAGACACATCACCATGGGAAAAGTGAAGACGATTGGGGTTCCAGTGAGGAACCTCTATAATGTAGATGTGGAAGAAATTGTTTCTTTAAGCACAAAAGTGGAGAAGGTGCACAGTAGAGATGTCGATAAATTATGGAATAGAAGACATGTCCATTTGCATCATAGCTCTTTGAATACCATGCAACAGATCAACACATGCCTCGCCAAAGGAGTACTAGAGTAGCAAGATATATGAAAAGGGTGTATCTTGGGGAATTACACTAAATCCACCTTCAATTATTGGGATAAAAGGGTTCATGGAATCCATGAAAAGGTCCACTATAATGTATATGAACCTTTATTGACACCTTCCATTGCTAAGCACAGGTATTATGTTATATTTTTAGATGGTTTCTCACAAAAGTGTTGGTTTTTATTCATGCAGAAGAAATACCATACATTCTCTAAGTTTATTGATTTTAAAGCACTTGTTGAGAAAGAAACTAGAAATAAAGTGAAGTCTCATAAGAGTGATAAAAAATGTTAGTACGTGTTGAATGAGTTTAAAAAATTATGTGAAAAAGAAGTAATTTGACAAGAGTTGACAACACCCCACAATCGACGGTAGAATGGGGTGGATGAGAGGAAGAACAAAAGTATTCTTGGAGAAATAAGGGAGATTTTTCATGAATAAGGCCTACCTATGCACTTGAGGGTTGAAGCATGCAACACAATGGTATATGTTTAGCATAAGAGTTCTCATCAGATTCTTGGGATGAGTACACGAGAAGAAGAGTTTTCAGAGAAGAAACTAGATGTGCCGCACTTTAGGATATTTGGAGCTCAATATATTTCCATCTCTGCAAGGAAACAAGGAAAACATTAGAGCCGATAACATATTTGGGGATATTTGTGGGGTACACTTATACACCTCACAACTATCATGCGTACCTTCTATCCCTCATAATGACATTTGTTCCAACGAATGTGAAGTCCGATGAGGAAAAGGAAATGAAGTGTTCCATTGAGAGGGAGATTTAGTTGCATGAAAATAATGATATTTATACTCCAAAGGAAGAACCTCAAGATATTTTGGAGCACCCACAAGCATAGGAGAAGAGTGTGGAGACAACCACTCAAGAAGAGACATAATTCCATATTCATGGCCAAGGGCACAGGGGCATCACTCACAAAGCAATATTATATCACGTGCGTTCATATTGGGGTAAAAAATTAAAAAATCACAAAAAATTATATTGGCTATATAACTAGGGGTGAGTGGGTTTTTATTTATTATATAAAAATATAAATAATTTGAGGTATTCTTTTTTTTTTAATTTTTTGGGCCAAGCGGGTTAGGGAAGGCCTTGGGAAGGCCAAAGAGTGTGGAGGAGGTGGGAGGAGAGGGATTAGGGAGGGAAATGCGTAGAGGAGCTTACTGGTCTGTGAGACAGTTGGTATGTGAGAGGATTAGAAAGAAAGAAGCTTTGGCCTTCGACTGGTAGCACCAAGAAGCAACGAACATGTCTCTATTTTCTACCTTTGAAAGACTTATAATAATAAAAGAATAAGCCCAAATCTCTAAACGGTTGAAATAGAACACTTCGGATTCGAGAAGGATATCAATTAGGTTGAATAGTTATCATAAGGTATTGATATCATCCAATGATTAATACAATATTTGAGAAAGGGTTTAAAATCAGAGCCTTGACTGATCTAGCATTACAACCAAGGTAATTCCTTTGCGGTGGAATTTGAAGAGAGCACAAGAGAAATCCATGGGAAATCGTGTGGAGGAGAGCTATTTGAGTCTATGAGAGGGTTAGGGAATCCATGGGAAATGGCACAAAGGAGAGATATTCTACCTCGATACCGCCAAGGATATTCGACTACAACGCAAGTCTGGTATTGGGTGCCCTTGTAGTGCACTCATCATTTCATTTCATGTTGCAGGGAAGAATTTATATATATTTTTACAAAGAGAGGTATCATGTAAGTGCTTAGCCTCAAAGAAGAAATTGGAAGGTTTCATTTGCCTAAGCGGCAAGTAGACTGAGTAAAGGTAAATATCAATGTTCAACCCACCCAACCCGAGGCATTTATGCTAATTCATTCCAAGAGGTTGAATAGTCCAGGCAGAGTGCCACCAAAACTAAAAAATCTCAGAGAAGTCAGGTCGGGACTCACAGAGGTAGGTTAAGCTCTAGGTGAAAGGGTAATTGATCCTCCCTTTGGTGAAAGCGAGAACCTTTGTATTAGAAATTATTCATGTGCAAGTCGAGCGACATTCGGTTGCTGCACATGATGCACTCATCTCAGTTCTTATGATTAAACTAGGTCGATATATTTAAATGCAAATAATAGTGTCCATCTAGCGCTACATTAATGTTGAAATGTGCCAGAGTTTTACGACTCTGTTCACTGCATATTATTTTAGTTGTCAAGAAGTTGAAATCTATACTATAGTGGAGAACAAGGTAATATTTATTTCAGTATATGCATCATTTCCAAGACCCAAGAACTTCAAATGTAGTGGATGGAAATTATTTCTCAAAACATTGATATGATGTTTACATCCATTTTCATATTTTCATGGCTTTTTTTTCCTTTTATTTTAACCTACTCAGGCCAACAAAGTCTATAGAACTTTCTCAACTATTCATTGGCTTATTGAGGATCTCAATGCTAGTTTTCCCAGTATGTTGATGTTCTTAATTCTAAGAAGTTAAGAAATAAGTACCAGAGGTTGTCTTGAGTATGTAATGTATGTTGTTGTAGGAATCCATCTCATGGTTATAAGGAGATAGTCTGTGATTGTATATTTATAGCATAGTTGAATTAATTTTTTCCCTCGATGTATGTTATTCAATATTATTGCTATTACATAGTTCAAATAACTCTTAACTATATGTTTGTTTCAATACTTTTGGCTTCTAATCAAGTGAAACATCATCTACATTCTGATAACATGTCTATGCTCTCATTTTTCTTGCAGGTTGTTATCATGGCAAAGTCAAATATATATCGAAAGGGAAACTTTGTACAAACACTAAGAAACATAGAAGGTGCATAGAAGAGGGTATGCCTGCAATGTTCTTTTCCGTTCCAAATACTATGCTATTGAATCCAATTCTTGAAACTCCTTTCAAGCCAATGCAGTTTCTTGCATTTCCATGGAGCAATTTCCCAATCAAGGTCATGTTGTAATATTCCTTTTCTTGATCCAGTCAAAGTGCATAGGATCGATCCATGGTACTTACCCTGGTATTTTCCCATGGTATTTGTTGTTGGTTTCAGAGAAAAATAATAAAATAAGGTCTCTAGAAAGTCCATCAAGCCTTTAAAAGGGGAGAGAAGCTAGGAATTTAAAATCATTCTGGTTTATTTATCTTATTGTGTTTGGGTTGAGAACTTGGCGTGGCTAGTTCTAGCATTTATCCCGGGATGAAAACCCCGTGGTGAATTTATCTGGTGGATCCATCCAGGGTCCACGATAGTGCTTAGTGTTTGTTTTTTCTTTTAAGGAGCAGCCAAGCATGCCATTTGCAGGAGCTCAAATTTATTGTATGGGCATGTATTTTATTTTCAATTAATAATATAAATAAAAGGTTGTATTTCTAGATCTCGTCTATGTTCATGGTTTTTGCTGAATGTAAGTTTACTAAGAACATAAGAAATGTGATAGAACTGACTAAATTATTAAGGTTTGGGATCTTACAGTGGTATCAGAGCTGTGCATCTTGCCAGCCTGAGGGTTTTATGCAGGAAACTTCGGTGAGATTTATTCTCACCCTAGCATACATCACGATCTTTAGTGGTATTGAGTATCACCCTAGTTGGTTTTATTTTTCAGTTGATTGAAAGAAGAATTTGTGCGTTGCAAAAGGAGTAGAAATTGATCTAACCTGATTTGATCTTCTGGACAGTAAAGGAGGAGGATTGTTTCAACAGGCATCATTGAGAACGAAGTTGAATTTTCATTAATCAAGAGATGTATTTGGAGCATGAAAGTGGGTAAATGGACTTGACTCACAATTTTAAGCCATGTTTATACTATTGAAAATTATGACAAGGGTTGATATTTATTTTAGGGTTTTGATTTATAAAGAAAAGGGAAGGAACAAAAGTTGAGTTTAGTTTGGGAGCTGTAAGGATTTAATTAAAAAAAAAAAAAAAAAACTTTGATACAGTGTTATTGAGCATAGTCCTTCATAGTGCATCATTTCGAGGCCTACTAAAGTCTACCATCATGATATGATTTTACACATACATTGAAATCAGAATATTGTCTTGTGCAAAAGGGAACGTGTATTTGGGCAACATATCTCCAAATCAAGTATGAATCTTTCGTCGTAAAAGATCACTTTAGCTACACATAACAAATAGCCCTAACATCGATTATGGCTGCAAAATACCTTTAAGATTGCTGCACAAATTCAGATCTAAGCACAAAATATATTAAGCGGATAAAAAATAACATAGCTCCATAGATCCAATGAACAAGACAAGAAGAATGTATATGAAAGAATTTTGTATTATATTAAAAAATGGGGCACCTGAGAGGAAAATAAGAAAGGTGTTTTCCGGTTCTCCTCAGTGGGATGGGTTCTTGGAAGTCCTCAGTGTTTCAGATCTATCATTTCTCTCTCTTATGGATGTAGAAAAGAAAACATGGAACTCAATGGGAGTTCACAAAACCAAATGGAAAATGGTGACCAAGAGTAGATCTAGAGTGATCTAATGCAATGAAGGTGGTTAATGAATGGGGAAAACCCTCCTATTTATAACAAAATATTGGGGCGGTCTAGAACTCGGTGCATGAATAAAATATTATTAATTGAATTCTAGAAGCACCTTTTAGGAATATTTTATTATATTTGTTGGAGGGAAAAAGATTCTTGACTTGGGTCAATTCCTTTATTTATAAATAATAAATAAATAAATGATTTATTTATCATTTTAGGGGAATGATGGGAATATAATTAAATAAATAATGGTTTATTTAATTATTTATGTATGATTTAGTCAATTTTAACTAAGAATATTATTTAAATAATGATTTAAATAACTTGTTCTTAGGAAATAATTAAATAAATAAGGATTTATTTAATTAATTTCCTTGTTTTGGGTTAAATATGACCAAATAAGTTATTTTATATGGTGAAAGCAATTTTACTTAGGGTAAAATTGGTCTTAAATGGTGTACTTGGGTTCATCTAATAATAATAGGTTAGATGACCAAAAAAATAGTGTAACAGATTGCCCCCCAACGTACGAGTGTTAGGAGAAAATCGTATGACCGAAGTACATTGTAAGAACTCAATCACTAAATATCAAAAGGGAAGTGAGAGAGAGAAGTGTAATGTTGTTTGATGTGTTAAAGGACTAGACCCTGAGGAGACGAGACTTACAGGTGCAACAAGTCTCTATGAAGTGGTACCTGTGGTAAAGGTGGCGGGGGAGGCATACCTATGCCCGCCGAGACAAAGTACAAAGAATAAGGCGCCTAGAAAACCACGGAACGCAATAAGTACAAAGAATAAGGTGCTCGAAAAACCACGGAATGCAAGAATGAAGCATGTGCTGGCCGAAACATGAGCCAGATAAATAACATGATGGATCCCACATTCATGCGATGCTTGGAATAATCGTCAGGACTTATCCAATAATATGGTAGGACGTGAGATACAAATATACCCAAATTCCCCCTACACGCGGGGAAGGGTTCACAACATCTGACTCATACGTGCAAATCGAAGAAGCGCCACAAGTAGTGTAGGTTGATATCATCAAATGGGAGGAGCTGCATCAGGGGCGGAAATGAAGTCATCCAGGCATGTGGGGGGCTACCTGCAGGGCCACCCCCTCATGAGGGTTGAGACATCTCACACATGCTCGGGAATCACCAATAGCTACTGCTGCATCACTGGACGATCAAGTGTATAGATCACGATCAAGCTGATAGGAGCTTGAACCAAGGTACACTGCCCCCTAGACCTGGCTTCTAGAATAAAGGAGCTGATGTTGACAGAAGGAGGTCTGCCATAGGTGAGGCAATAAGGTAACCCTAGCTAAGGCACGAGGGGAAATAGTAGAGCGAAGAAAAAGTAGATACTGATGATGATGATGGAATGAGAGGAATGGAGGAGCGATTGGACGACTTCCCTTGTTAGAGCATCAAGTGGATGAATGGCTTGGCAGCGATGGATACAATTTCGTGAAGGATAGTGGACAGGGGTACTGAAGGCCATAATGTGTGACATGAGAGAGGGACCAAGCAGGAAAGGATGGATGACTATGGTGGGGTGCGAATGGACTCGGGGTAGACTCCATGAATGTGCGGGTGACTCGACGCAGATGCTCCAAACAAGGGCGACTCGATGGTGCTGCCTCATAAAACGAGTCCAATGGGGAACCCCAAAAGCATGAGTACAATAGGTTAACTCATGACAAAAATCAACATGAACGGAGACGAGTAAGGAGGCAAAGTGGTGCCCCAAGTAGAAGTGTCGTAAGTGAATAAATTCGATTTTGAGAAGAGGTGAATAGACCCTTCATGGACAAAATGTGTCCTGGTGAAGTATCAAAACATAAAACACTGACAGATACCCATTTGAGTGATCAGTGAGAGCTTTCCAACGGTGTAGACGGTGTGTCAAACGGGGCTACGGTTTGGTTGCAGCAGGCGAAAGAAAAAACAGGGGTTTTCTTCTAATAGGGTGTTTTCCCTCCAAAATCATTCATTTTCTTGTGTAGCTATGGTGAATGTGGAGAGAAGAGAAGGCCCTAAATCTTGCGGTGATCGTAGCGCACAAACCGACCGTTGGAATTGTGATCCGTCAGTTGGAGGTAAGAGGCCTAATATTAAGCTTTTTTTTTTATGGATTCAAGTTGTAGATTAGGGATTTAAAGCTCAATAAGTGCCCCTACTGCATCCTTACGATCGGGTCACACTTTTTGGGGCACAAGCTACAACCTGGGATGTAGGTTTTGGCTTGAAAAGTGCGACCTAGCCCAGGTTTGGCCTAAAAAGTGCGATCTGTGAGATGTGGGGGTTTTAGTGCTATTATGGGCTGAGATTCTGTTTTGATGTAAGTTAACTCAGTTTTGTTGATCTGGAGGCTGACAAAAATGATGGTTTTGTGTAGATATGGTAGATCTATGGATCCTGTGGAGAGAGAGAGACTTAGGTACATTACGGACAGAGATCCAAGCGGATCAGGGTGTCCATCGTGCGTTGGCTAGGTATGGGGTTCTGAAGTTTTTTGGGAACCCTTTGATGAGGGCAAGAGAGCCCTTTTTGGCCCGTATTATCAGTTATTAGGATCCAGATCATGAGGCGTTTGTAGTGCAGGGGCACAGGATCGAGCTGACGGTACAAGATTTGTATTTCTTGACTGGTCTCCCACCATTAGGGATGGTAGGAAATACAAAACCAGTGTTACCGCGTGGGCGTAACATTATGGAGTTTGTTGAGCGACATTGTCGACCGGATGTTCGAGTCAAAGGGACTCGGATATCCATTGGTGATCTCGAGAGGTTGGAGACCCGGGTGGTGGCCGCAGAAGTGTTGCAGATCTTGGGTAGCCAGGCATTCCATCACATCACTGGAGGGCAGATTATGATCGTGGAGAGTGTGCTGAGTGGGACCTACTAATGGTGGGCCCAGATGATGTGGGTGTCGGTGAAATGATAGCTGTCGCTATGCAAGCGGAAACTGAATCATGATTGCGCCTATGGGACGATGTTGTGCTCTTTCTTCTTTGAGAAGGTCTCGACCTTACGACCTCATGTACAGTTTCTTGATGGAGGTCCGAGAGAGCCCCGGATGCATCGGTGGGGATGACTACTATGTAGAGGAGGAAGAGGGGCAGTAGGACGGGTGTTCCGACTAGAGTTCTTTGCGCATTGGGATCAGATGCCATTATACATAGACGACTATCCCTATAGTGGGATGAGTTATTGGGGAGCTCTGGACTTACCGCTTCCACCTGGGTGAGTGTGGGGGCCCGATGGTTAGTGAAAAGCAACTAATCTGTTATGTTTATTTTAGAGTCTTGGGACTAGTATATGGGGCTAATCGTGATGTTTTGTGGAATGCAGATATAGCTCCAGTAAAACCGGCCGGATATATGGGACGACCTGCGGCGACAGGAGCTACAGGTGCAAGTGGTTCGAGGACGGCGTAGAGCGAGGATATGGTTGCTCTAGTGGAGGACATTCGTCGCAGATGTGAAGGGCTACTGACTAGTGTATCGGAGCGTGGTTGGTAGGATTTAGACGACCAATACATAGAGTTATGTATTGGGCTACTCTTGGAATGGTGAGGGATCATGCGACGCATGTCGATGGCCGGTCAGGCTGTGCGTGATCTATGAGAGGCGGGAGCAGAGCCATTGGCTCGAGATCCTCTAGAGAGTGATTAGATGTAGGGCAGGGGGTGCCCCCCAGTGTCTATGTAGGGGCGAGTGGTGCCCCCCATTTTTGTAGTTTTTTTATTGTAACATGTTATGGGCATGTCGTATGTTTCAGAGTAGATGGACTCTAAAACTCATGATATATAATATATATGATGCATATGCATTTGATTGGTGGTGTTAAATGTTATTGTGTTTTGTGTGATAAATGCCAGTCTAGAATATGATTTGCAATTTGATCTACGTAGTGATTTTTATCTCGTGGTATGTGGTGAAATGTAATGAATCTAAATTCAAATATCAAAAGTTTCACTCGTAAATATTGTCTAAATAGGAGGGGGTTATGCACACGATAGACACCGTTAAGTTGTAGGACAACAAGTAGGGAATCTAAATGAACATGTAGATGGAGGATGCGGTGAGAAAGGGCATCGGTTAAGAGACCATGAACTGCATCATATTAAACCTGATTATTGGTGGTCATACTAATGCAGACTCCATTTTAAAGGACTAGGGTATGCAAGGGGGTAAATATGGCCCATGCTGTGGAAGCGAGATGATGGGAATAGCGACTTGGTCCATCGGCATAGCCCAGATGAGGTCCGGACGAAAGGGCCAATGTAATAGTCTCATAAGTCAGGAAAGGGGAAGGATGAGACAAAGGAGGGCAGCGTGAGTAGAGGATAGACCTCCAATGATGGCTATGGGAGGGAGCAGTTTGGGTAGGGAGTCTAGGACTCATGGGTCGACGAGAAGGAGAGGAAGGAGGACGATGGGAGGGAGGGTGGGTACTCAAGCTGCAACGAACATCGAAGATACGGATGGTATGATCGTGATGAGGAGAGGGAATGGGGGGTTCAAAGAGACTAGACGATGCTGCAACGGTATGGAAATCATCAATATGGGAAGAGATGCGCAGATACGGGTCATCACGGGGAATGAGAGAAGAGCAAGTAAAAATATGGTCAAAAGATGAGGAACCCGTGTCTAGAGGAGAATCAAGCAGAATAGGTGGAGTGGGTTCAGAAGGAATGGACTCCGTGGAACGCGCGGATGATGATAGGTATAGAAGAGGAGCAGCGGGGTCAGACATTTCAACATCAGGGGGAGGAATGTCAATGGTAGCAGGGGGATCCTCAAGTAGATTGGACGCATACTGAGCAAGGATGGGAGAGGCGAATTGATTTTGTTCAACCTCGTACTCGTGGATGACCTCTAAAGAGGCTCGGTAATGGGTGAGGTGAGGAAAATGGTTAGAATAATGGCCATAAACACCACAGAGAGCACAGGGTTTGTTGGTGCGAAGAGTCTTTGGGTTCTTGGCTATGGATGAGGAAGAAGCAGATGTTTCAGGGATCGTAGATTCAGGGAACGCGACTTTAACCATGGGTTGGATACGGGGCAACTCAGGACAAGTATGGGTGGGATGACTGATACCATCACACAAGGCGCAAGGCTTGGTGGGTGGGGGTGGGGTAGGGTCAGGAGTGGTGGCCTTGTCATTGGATGCCCCGTTGCGAGTTTTTTGTTTCTTTCCATTAGCTGTCGCAGTATGAGGAGGGTTCTGCGGAGGGGCTAGGGGCACTATGGTGGTGGAAGGAGCGAAGGGAATCGGTTGCACTGGTGTCACGGCTATGTATGGTTTGGGGTGGCCTGGTGGGGTCTTGGCTGGAGGAGTAAGATACCATACTGGAATTCCCAAGGTTAAATTAGGTAGGGAAAGGGTGGCCATGACGAGAACCGAATAGACGTCGGGGGGCGAGCCAATGAACGGTATTTGACCGGCGGGGTAATGACTAGGGGGGACGACTCCCATATGGTGGAGACTTGAGGGAACAGACTCAGGAGGTGCGAGAGTGTGATGGGAAGGGTCAGGTGAAGAAGGGTCGGTTGACTGAAGCGAAGGGCTAGGAGCAGGAGGTGGTGGGCGAGATGGAGGTTGCTGACTAGCCGTAGCAGGCTGTGGAAGACCAGCCTGAGACGATTGCATCATGCAAACATTGGCTGAGCTGGGGTCAGAGACCGGAGGAGGGGGAGGACCAGGAAAAGTTCCAAGAAAAGAGGATTCTTTGTAGACGCTAGGGGAAACACTGGTCAAGGAATCAACCATTGGTTTATTGGTGACAGTAGAGATGGTGGACTCAGGGGAGGTCTGAGATTTTGGTTCATGGTAGGTTAATTGGTCAATGGTGACAATCTTTCCATTATGGGGGAAGAACAT
This sequence comes from Pinus albicaulis, assembly GCA_034641835.2. Lineage (NCBI taxonomy): Eukaryota > Viridiplantae > Streptophyta > Pinopsida > Pinales > Pinaceae > Pinus > Pinus albicaulis. The sequence continues at coordinate 1,452,224,379 of CM076579.1, forward strand.
CTTGCGGTGGACTGCGGATGGGATGGAAGACATGGCATAGGTGTAACTATGCCCCAAAAGGATGCTATATTCAAGAGGGGCATCAAGTACTTCAACGTCGACAAAAACAGTCTTGCCGGCAAGGGTAATGGGACAGTTACGGAATAGGCCAATGGGTTGGGAGGCATGACCATCCCACGCATGAAGGGTGATGGTGGAAGGGGCCAGTGCAGGGGATCCAAGTTGTTTCCAAACCGAAGCGGACATTACGCAGGTAGATGCCCCCTCATCAATAATACATCGAGCAACATTGGCGTTTCAGATCTTGACTGGGATTTGGAAAGAAACCGAAGGAGGAAGAGGGGGATGTTCTGACTGACGAGCTTCGAAAAAAATTAATTGGTCATTAGCAAGATCTACAATGCCCATGGCAGATAGTAAAGCCTTATTTTGAGAAGGACACGACTGGAGGAGCTCCAGTGTTGAAATGAAAACTGGAGATTGGACCAGATCATCTACTATGCTGTATGAATGGGCAGCCTGACCAGAGGTAGCATTTCAGCGTAATGGTCCCTTAGGAGGCTTGGGATGAACCGCGGCTTTGGGCAGAGGGAGTTGTAAGGGACCATTGGGTGTCGATAGAGGCTCTGTAGGACCTGATGATGGTGACTCAGAGACAGATGTGACGAGAGGTGTGGAATACTGACGAGACCGAGTTTGAAGGTTGAGGTCGACAGTGAGAGGTGGGTCAGAAGCCATAATGAGAATCTGGTAATCGGAGGAACCAAAAGGGGAAGGGTGAGTGGTTACCGAGGTGTGAGGTGGTTGAGTGGCCACAAATCCTTGTTGCGGGAAAGGATTGGTAAACATAGCAGGTTGAGAAGTAACGGGGGTGGGAGGGGTAGTAGGGGAGGAGTGTTGTCCCCGTGCGGTGGCCTGAGAATCCCAAATTTGCCGCATTTGTGGTAATAATGGAAAATTGTGAGTGTAGTGACCATAAAAACCACAACATGAACAGGGCTTATTGGTGCGGAGTGGCCTGTCCAGCTTGGGCTGAGAGTCCTGTGGCTGGTTGGCAGTGGTAGAGTCGATATTGGAAGGATTGGGTCCACGATTACCAGTAGAGGGTGGATTGCCCTGTCTCCTTCTTTGAGAAGGAGGAACATTAGGTGCCCCCTGTTGTGAAAATACTTGCCCTAGAGGGGGTAGTACGTGCGATTGTGGGGGTGGAAAAGGAAATGGAGTGGAAGGTCCAAATGATGGAGGAGCGGGGACATTAGGTTGCAGATATGGATAAGGGGTAGGGTGGGCAGCAGTAAGGTAAGAAGGAGGGTGGGAAAAAGGAGGAGGCATGCCATAGCTTGAATACATGCTACCGGGAGGGGAGAAAAAGCCGGAGGGGTTGGCTCCTGGAGGAAAACCATGGCTCGGAAGAGGTTGGGCAGAGGTATGTGAGAGGGCTCCAATGATACCGTCAGCAGAGTGAGATGCCCCCGAGGCATTAGGGCCATCGAGTTTGGGAAGGTCAGGGAGGACGGTATAAACATAACTAGATTGGGCGTAGATAAGGTCATACTTCAAGGCTATTTGGAGGGTGGCTTATTTTTTTTGGGGAAAATAGGATGCGACATCTTTGCCAATGGGAGGTAAGAGGGAGCGAAGGAACCAGTCCATGTAAACCCGATCTTCAAAGGGGGGAGCGCGGCACAAGCTCTGTCTTCGCCGCCATTCCTGGACATGAGCAGAAAGGCAGGTCGAAGGGGATTGATGGAAAGAGGTTAAAATATCGGTACCAGTGTCGTATCGGAGGGGGAGCTAGAAGTAGGATAAAAAGGCTTGGGCAATGGTTGCAAAAGTGGTATGGGAGGAGGTGGCCTATTCAACATACCATTTAGAAGCGTCGCATGTAAGCGTGCATTGGAACAATCTAAGACATATGGAGTCATTGGTGATGGAATTAGAGGAGAACCACATGTGGAAAGATCGAATATGGTTAGAGGGATCTTCGCTAGCAAGGCCTTCGAAATTGGGAATGTCGGAGGGGAGCTTGGTTGGCATAGCAGGCCAACTCACATCATGGTGAATGGGATCATTAATCAGCTAATTGAAGTCGGGAGACTGAGGCCAGCCATATAAGAGAGTAATGGGGCAGTCGAGGTAGGTCCCATAGTGGTTCCACTGGAAATGGACCCTGCGGTAGAACTGGGGTTAGGGCTAGGTTCGGAACTAGACATGGGGAAGGGAAAAGAGGGGGAACCAGAAGTAGGGGGAGAACACGAACAATCAGAAGAGGAGTCGGAGTGCAGACTCAGGGGAAGACTGACTCGTTGACGATGGGAAGGAGGAATTCATCCAAGCAGAAACTGAGGATGAAGGCCAAGAAGTCTCCAGGAGCGGCGCCTTGGGGGCGCAATGATGACAGGAAGAAGATAAACCGACGAGGGCAGGGAGGGAGAAAATCAAGTGAGGTCAAGGGCAGAGAGGTGCAGTGATAATTGATTTTAAAGTATTTTCCAGGCAGTGTTAACCAGGTGCTTCTTCGCTTAGGGTCAGTGTGTGGCGTGCATTAATTTTAATTGTTTAAACCCAGATGTCTTGAGAGTAAAAGAAAAAGTGTGCTGCGTAATGGAAAAGAAATCTGCAGTAAATAAGACTGAAAAAATAGAAAATTAACAAATAATGATGAAACAATCTAACCCAAAAAAGGTGGGTCTCTCAAAACTAATCTACAAGAGGGAAAAAACCAAGAAAAGCACGCTAAAAGATGCTAATAGATCTAAGGTACAGAGGGACTGGGATCCAAAGGGTGAATTTGCTGAAAAGTGATGTAGAGAACAACAAGGAGGTAGAGGCAAGGTTGCTGCTAAAAAGGAGGAGATCAGCTTAAAGATCAGAGAGACAAGGAAGTGGCCTTATAAATGAACCCAAACAAAATGAAATGAGGTGCTTTTGAGAGGGAGAAGAGCTGATCTAAAGGGATCTGAAAAGGAGGTATCAGATCTGAAAAAAAGAGGGCTGAAACTCTGGAAATTCAGACGTCTAAAACAGTAAAGACTCATCCACAAAAAGTGGAGGGTACTAGAGCCCTAAGGGGAATATTCCCTCTTAGGTGAGTGAAGCAGATTAGAAACAGGTCCAAACGGGCAAAGACAGAGGCTGGAAAACCCTGATAGAAGCTTCAGAAAAACCCGGAAAAGGTGCTGAAAAATTTGTAGAAAAAGTGCAGGTCGTAGGTTCTGACTTGTTTTCAGTCCAGGTCGCAGGTTTAGGGCAGAAAAGTGCGTCCTGAGGCTCAGGTCGGACTTTTTGGGCCAATAAGTGCGACCTACAAATCCGGCTATCTCGGCGGCAGATTTCAGAAAAATTTTGTCGTCTCAGCTGCGACTGATGTCTGTCACCTGCGTAATAAGGCCAGAAACACACTGAAGTTAAAAATTTGACTGTTTAAATGGTTTTAGGGGTGAAAATCACCATAAAATAGGAAAAAAAAATGGAAGAGAAACCCTAGGGTCTGAAACAGCTGGATATGCAGGAATAGATAAAACGATAGTGGTCGCAAAAGAAAACCCGTGTGGAGTCGCCAATTTTTAGTATGAATCTTTTGTCATAAAATATCACTTTAGCTACGCATAAAAAATAGCCCTAACATCGATTATAGCTGCAAAATAACTTTAAGAATACCGCACAAATTCATATCTAAGCACAAAAGATATTAAGCAGATAAAAAATAACATAGCTCCATAGATCTAATGAATAAGACAAGAAGAATGTATATGAAAGAATTTTGTATTATATTAAAGAATGGGGCACCTGAGAGGAAAACAAGAAAGGTTTTTTCCGGTTCTCCTCAGTGGGATGGGTTCTTGGAAGTCCTCACTGTTTCAGATCTAACATTTCTCTCTCTTATGGATGTAGAAAAGCAAACATGGAACTCAATGGGAGTTCACAAAATAAAATGGAAAATGGTGACCAAGAGTAGATCCAGAGTGATCTAATGCAATGTAGGTAGTTAATGAATGGGGAAAACCCTCCTATTTATAACAAAATATTGGGGCGGTCTAGAACTCGGTGCATGAATAAAATATTATTAATTGAATTCTAGAAGCACCTTTTAGGAATATTTTATTATATTTGTTGGAGGGAAAAGGATTCTTGACTTGGTTCAATTCCTTTATTTATAAATAATAAATAAATAAATTATTTATTTACCATTTTAGGGGAATGATGGGAATATAATTAAATAAATAATGGTTTATTTAATTATTTATGTATGATTTAGTCAAATTTAACTAAGAATATTATTTAAATAATGATTTAAATAACTTGTTCTTAGGAAATAATTAAATAAATAAGGATTTGTTTAATTAATTTCCTTGTTTTGGGTTAGATATGACCAAATAAGTTATTTTGTATGGTGAAAATTTCATTTAGGTAAAATTGGTCTATATGTAGTACTTGGGTTCATCTAATAATAATAGGTTAGATGACCAAAAATGTGTAACACCTTCATAGTGCATCATTTCGGGGTCTGCTAAAGTCTACCATCATGATATGAGTTTACACAAACATTGAAATCAGAATATTGTCTTATGCAAAAGGGAACGTGTATTTGGGCAGCATATCTCCAAATCAAGTGCTGAAATATTATTTCAAGAGGTTGTGTTATTTATATACTTTTTCTGGCACCAACTTAACCTAATTTCATCAAGGAAAAAATAAAAATGTGAAAAGGTAGAATACATTTTTGTATATTTCTTTGTCGTGCTATGTGAAGATGATCGTCTTGAAGAAATTTTTAAAAACAACCAAAAAATCCTTGATGTACTATGGTCCATTAAGTAGCCATATCTCCATAGACCAGAATGATAATCAAAGCAAGAACAAAATCTGCAGCAAGAATGAGCTAAGGAGGAAAGGAATATGCTTTATCTGCAAGGTACCTTGGGCCCTTGACCATTCCTGTCTAGGTGATAAGAAGAAGGCAACAAAGACAAAAGAAGAGGAGATTACTTCAAATCATGGGGAATCTTTTGTATATGGATCTATTGATCTTCAGGATGGTGAGCAACATCGTGACATTATCCAGGGAGGCTTACAGGACGACAAACATTTGGAAGTGCATGAGGAAATTCTACCTAATTCCATTGATGAGGTTGATTCCTATAAAATGGAGTTTGTCGATCCCCAGGGGAATATCCATGAAGAATATGAACAATCAAGTATACATAAAATTATAGAAATGCATCTATGTTCGATAGTTGAAAGGGATGAACATATTGTCTCCACAGATGAAGGATACCTAGGAGATTTGTGTGAGGATCCAGCCATAGTGAACCAACATGATGAGTATGATCACGAGGAGAAACATGACAAACATAATGTGCAAAATGAACCATTCCTAGAGAGTTGGTCAAAGGCTCAAGTTGAAGATGTGGTCGTTGGGAATTGGGTGCAAACAGATATAGAGATAGACAACACAGCACTAGAATTTAAAGTAGAAGACTTTAGAGAAAGGATCAAGCATTTCAAGACAGATCTTATGTTGTTGAAGCCGAAAGTCTGGACAATCCAAGACACTGCCTTACAGGAGAATAGAAAAATTGAGGAACTCATAGGGGTATGTCCCAAATCAAAGACCAAGTCATCTAGTGTTGAGGAACGACTCAAATCCCTCATAAGGTAGCAAGAGGAGTACGATTGGGAGTTCCAGAGCAGCCCTCTACAGGAATACATAGATAAATCTTGCAACACCAACAACCCACCTTTATACATTGGGAAGAGCAAGGCAGAGTTATCCAAATGCATCATGTTGGGTAACCTATTAGAGCAGCATGAATCAAGCATCGAATATCATCAACATAGTAGATTTGTAGATATTCATTCTTTCCCAAGTATGGATTGGCGAGAGATTATGAGTTGGTATTCTATTGATGGGTTGATTATTTGGAGGATACCCATAGCCAAGGAAAATTACAACTTTAACCACTTGGTGCAGACAATGATAAAGATTTGAAATGGTACCATAACCCATAGGTCCCAAGACTTAGGTGGTATTGGGATCCAGGAGAATCCATTGAGGAAAGGATTGGTTAGAGGATTGTTTGGGATCCAGGTATCGAAGGATCCATTCAAGACCATTCAACATGGAGGGTGCATCGGATTGTATCGGGTCCTAGTATCAATGTACAAATGCTTCTGTTGTGGATAGAAGTGGATTGTTTGAGGACAAGAAATCTTTGGGCAGGAGGATTTGTAATATTCCTTTTCTTGATCCAGTCAAAGTGGATAGAATCGATCCACGGTACTTACCGTGGTATTTTCCCATGGTATTTTTTGTTGGTTTCAGAGAAAAATAATAAAATAAGGTCTCTAGAAATTCCATCAAGCCTATAAAAGGGGAGAGAAGATAGGCATTTAGAATCATTCTGGTTTATTTATCTTATTGTGTTTGGGTTGAGAACTTGGCGTGGCCAATTCTAGCATTGATCCCAGGACGAAAACCCCGAGGTGAATTTATCTGGTGGATCCATCCAAGGTCCACGATTGTGCTTAGTGTTTGTTTTTGTTTTTAAGGAGCAACCAACCATGCCATTTGCAGGAGCTCAAATTTATTGTATGGGCGTGTATTTTATTTTCAGTTAATAATATAAATAAAAGGTTGCATTTCCAGATCCCGTCTATGTTCATGGTTTTTACTGAATGTAATTTTATTGAGAACATTAGAAATTTGCTAGATCTCACTAAACTATTAAGGTTTGGGATCTTACAGTGGTATCAAAGCTGTGCATCTTGCCAGCCTGAGGGTTTTATGCAGGAAACTTCGGTGAGATTTATTCTCACCCTAGCAGACATCCCGATCTTTAGTGGTATTGAGTATCACCCTAGTTGGTTTTATTTTTCAGTTGATTGAAAGAAGAATTTGTGCGTTGCAAAAGGAGCAGAAATTGATATAACCTGATCTGATCTTCTGGACAGTCAAGGATGAGGATTGGTTTAGCTGGAAACATTGAGAACGAAGTTGAATTTTGATTAATCAAGAGATGTATTTGGAGTGTGAAAGTGGGTAAATGGACTTGACGCACAATTTTATGCCATGTTTATAGTTTTGAAAATTATGACAGGGGTTGATATTTTTTTTAGGAGTTTGATTTATAAAGAAAATGGAAGGAACAAAAAATTTGAGTTTTTTTGGGGGGCTGTAAGGAATTAATTAAAAATAAATACAAATAAAAATCTTTGATATAGTGTTGTTCAGCATATTCCTTCATAGTGCATCATTTCGGGGCCTGCTAAAGTCTGCCATCATGATATGAGTTTACACATACATTGAAATTAGAATATTGTCTTATGCAAAAGGGAACGTGTATTTGGGCAGCATATCTACAAATCAAGTGCTGAAATATTATTTCAAGAGGGTGTGTTATTTATATACTTTTGCTGGCACGAACTTAACCTAGTTTCATCAGGGCCAAAATAAAAATGTGAAAAGGTAAAATACATTTTTGTATATTTCTTTGTCTTTCTATGTGAAAATGGATTGCCTTGAAGAAATTTTGAAAAACAACCAGAAAATCCTTGATGTACTAGTGAGGCTATATGGTCCTTTAAGTAGCCATATCTCCATATACCAAAATTATAATCAAAGCAAGAAAAAAATATGCAGCAAGAATGAACTAAGGAGGAGAGGACTATGTTTTATCTGCAAGGGACCTTGGGCCCTTAACCATTCATGTCCACGTGATAAGAAGAAGGAAACAAAGACATAACAAGAGGAGATTACTTCAAATCATGGGGAATATTTTGTATATGGGTCTATTGATCTTCAGGATGGTGAGAAACATCGTGACATTATTCAGGGAGGCTTGCAGGATGACAAACATTTGAAAGTGCATGAGGAAATTCTACCTAATGCCATTGTTGAGGTTGATTCCTATACAATGGAGTTTGTAGATCCCAAGGGGAATATCCATGAAAAATATGAACAATCAAGTATACATAAAATTCCAACAATGCATCTATGTTCGACAGTTGAAAGGGATGAATATATTGTCTCCACAGATGAAGGAGATGTGGGAGATTTGTGTGAGGATCCAGCCATAGCGAACCAGCATGGTGAGTATGATCATGAGGAGCAACATGACAAACATAATTTGAAAAATGGACCATTCCTAAAGGGTTGGTCAAAGGTTAAAGTTGAAGATGTGGTCATTGGGCATCAGGTGCAAACTGATACAAAGAGAGACAACATAGCACTAGAATTGCCAATAGAATACTTTCGAGAAACGATCAAGCATTTCAAGATAGATCCTATGTTGTTGAAGCAGAAAGTCTAGACAGTCCGAGACACTACCTTACAGGATAATATAAAAATTGAGGAACTCATAGTGGTATGTGCCAAATCAAAGACCAAGTTGTCTAGTGTTGAGGAACGACTCAAATCCCTCATAAGGCAGCAAGAGGAGTACAATTGGGAGTTCCAGAGTAGCCTTCTATAGGAATACATAGATAAAGCTTGCAACACCAACAACCCACCTTTATACATTGGGAAGAGTAGAGGAGAGTTCTCCAAATACATCATGTTCGGTAACCAAGTAGAGCAGCATGAATCAAGCACCGAACAACATCAACATAGTAGATTTTGCAGATATTCATTCTTTCCCAAGTATGGATTGGAAAGAGATTATGATTTGGTATTTTATTGATGAGTTGATTATTTGGAGGATACCCATAGCCAAGGGAAAATTACTGCTTGAACCACTTGGTGCAGACAGCAATAAAGAGTTGAAATGGTACCATAACCCACAGGTCGCAGGATTTAGGCGGCATTGGGATTCAGGAGAATCAATTGAGGAAAGGATTGGTTAGAGGATTGTTTTGGATCCAGGTATCAAAGGATTCATTCAAGACCATTCAACATGGAGGGCGCATTGGATTGTATGGGATCTTGGTATCAATGTACAAATTCTTCTGATGTGGATATAAGTGGATCGCTTGAGGACAAACAATATTTGGGCTAGAGGATATGTAATATTCCATTTCTTGATCCAATCAAAGTGGATAGAATTGATCCATGGTACTTACCGTGGTATTTTCCCATGGTATTTTTTGTTGGTTTCCGAGAAAAATAATAAAATAAGGTCTCTAGAAAGTCCATCAAGCCTATAAAAGGGGAGAGAAGCTAGGCATTTAGAATCATTCTGGTTTATTTATCTTATTGTGTTTGGGTTGAGAACTTGGCGTGGCTAGTTCTAACATTGATCCCAAGATGAAAACCCCGTGGTGAATTTATCTGGTGGATCCATCTAGGGTCCACGATTGTGCTTAGTGTTTTTTTTTTTTTTTTTAAGGGGCAGCCAATCATGCCATTTGTAGGAGCTCAACTTTATTGTATGGGCATGTATTTTATTTTCAGTTAATAATATAAATAAAAGGCTTCATTTCCAGATCCCGTCTATGTTCATGGTTTTTACTGAATGTAATTTTATTGAGAACATTAGAGATGTGGTATATATGACTAAATTATTAAGGTTTGGGATCTTACACCTGTAGGCTCTGTCACAAAATTCATGAGAAAATAATCGTTTAATGATATTGAAGCCATTCTCCATTATTGCACCTTCCTCTACCTGTCAACATGCTACAAATGAAAAGTTCATATCACCAATGTAAGTTGTTTACTATTGCAAAAATATGTTGAATATATTCACCATGATTATTGGTAATATCCTGTACATGCACAAACCCATGGTATATAATAGGTAGTGCAAATCCATTTTTTAGCATAAGAGGCATCAAGTTCCTAAGCGTGCTAATATGAATATTTTAGTATCCACTTGGTTTGATTAAATATTTCACTAAAAGTAATTATATAATAGAGATATCCATATCTATTGTAGGCATTATGGATAATTGCAACTATATTAATTCATAGTGTGCAATAAACCCCCTAAACATCCTTCAATGTAAAAGGTAAGGTGTTCTCTTAGAAATATCTGGACCATGCTTCAACTTGTTGTGTATTAGATGCTAGAAGAAAATTTGTTTCTAATACTATCCACTCTTTTTATTCCTTATATAGGTTTGTATCTATGTATAAACAACTTTGTAACCCTATCCTTGCATCAACAATAGGTTTGAAATATCTGGACCATACTTCACATTGCTGTGTGTTAGATGCTCGAAGAAAATTTGTTTCTGATGCTCTCCATTTTTTCAATTTCTTAGATAGGTTTCTAATTATGTGTTAACAACTTTATAACATTATCCTTTCTAGCAAAAATAGGTTTGAACTGATTTCAAACCTCCTGCTACTTGAATGTTTTGAAGGTAGGCTAAGAAAAATATGTATAGTAGTGACCTCCTTAAATACAGAGTGCCCTTTGATAGCTGCTATGAAGATGAAACATCTCTATTGAATCTCCCAGAATGTAATGTAGAGTATGTTCCCCTTCCTCTTAGCATTAATTAGGGTAGTGGATATCAATATAAAAAATGACATGAGATAAACAAATTCGATATCTATACCCTATGTAGATTTTGAAGTTAAGGTCTTTTGTTATGGCATTTGCATGAGAAACTTGCTCATGCTTCTGCATGCTTTGAACTATATATATGCAATTTTCTTCTTTAATTGATGAAGATATGATTATATTTCGTTATTACTTAGTTCTAGTCTTATCCTCAGAGCTAGATGTCTGTGACTTCATCTCCTTTATTTGGACATGCTGCAACAGTCAGTTGTCTATGTTTGATATTCTTATATGGTTTGAGAAAAGGTGATCTTTTGTACCATTTGAGCATCAAAGCATACTTGTCACTAGTGTGGTATTATAGCAGCATTTTTTCACCACCATGAGCTGTACATGTTTCCACAAATTGTTTTAATAATTTTATTGTAAGATATAGAGTTTTGGAGTCATTGTTTATCACATACGAAAGAATTTGTCACCGTCCTTACCATTCCCCATCCCGCACAATGGAGGACCCATTCTGTGACCTGTGAACATTGTCATGCCTTGAAATCATCATCAATGCATCCCTCTGAACATGAGCTTTATTTTCCCTTGAGACATCTCCTTGCAAAAGTCATAGAAAACAGCCCTTTTAGAATTGGCGCGGGCAAGCAGTTCAGTACTCGCGCCAATGGGGAAATTAATGCAAAGAGGTCGCGCCACCCAATTTGGGAGTTGTTTTTTAAATATGGATGGCAGAAGTTGAGTTCTAACAAACCCACAAACCATCACCTATCTTGAGTTGGGAGGTTGGCTGCGGGAGTTCTATGGAGGGAAGTGGTTTTGCCACCTCCCATGGAACCTTCCTTGTTGATAGGGCCAATCCCACAATAATAGGGATCCCAACTCCTCCTTCCCCATCTATAAAATCTTGCTCAGATCAATGGCAAGCTAGTCTTGAAGTGCCTAAGCTCTGAATCTCCATATTCCCAAGAGCCTTTGTGTTGTAAAGCACCCTCTCTTTCCCTTAAGGCTGACTCAAGTAAGGAGACCATTGTCACGAGACTCTGGAGAGGTTTTCTCTTTCCTTGGCGAGCTTTGCGAGACGTGGACTACTGGAAACCCGTCCGAAGGAGACCGCGACGTCAGAACTTGGTTGTAATCTTTCTTCGCTGGTTATTTAATAGATGATTATGATTATGGTTCCACTCCGTTTTCCATCATGTTAATGCGAGTAATGTCCTTTCTGACTGACGTTTAGTTACGTATGCTGGTTCCTATGCTTGTATCTGTTCGTTTCTTCTATGTGCAGGTGTTCATCCGCGGAGATCGCGGAAGGATTGTGATCTACCAGGGCTGAAGGACGGGGATATTTCTTCTTCAGATTACAGCGTTGGAATCCAGGTAGGCTTCTATTCCCAGTCTTTCCATTCGTAACTAGGAGCTTGCGTCATAGCATTGTTTGTTTGTTGCTAGACCCCTGCTGGGCTAGTAGGGATCGCCTCTGTCCGCAGAGGGGATTTACCTCCTCAACAAATTGGCGACTCCGCTGGGGATCCAGCTTGTTGTTGATTGTTGTTTGATTTGTAAACTGTAGACGGAGTCTGAAGTACAGCCAGATAGCCTTCGAAACGCTTCTGCTTAGCATTAGCGGAGTAGATCAACGCTACTTCAGTCGATCTTCGGTTTGGTTTGCAGACTGAACGACTTGGAGTCTTTGTCTTGCCTTGCCGTTTGTATCTTGTTTTTCCTTGCTTGATGAACCTTCTGGGTTGGATTTTTTGTGTGTTTTTGCTTCTTGGATTGCTTAGCTTGCATTGGTCTGTTTCTGGAGTGGCTTATTTTTAATTTTTGCTGAGAAACTCGACTGGCGCGGTTTTTAACCCGACAGTCGCGCCACTTGGCGCTTGTTGCCTTTGTACAACTCGCGCCACTTGCCTTCTGGCGCCAGTTTCACTCTTACAGTCGCGCCACCCCTGTAAGTTTTTGAGATTTCTCATTTCTGAGCTCTCTGGAGTTGACCAATGTTTCTCTTCTTGATTTCCCGACTGCCTGAGTGTGTTGGAGTCTTGTTTGGCTGGGAATTCACCTCTGTCCTTGGGTTGTTTGCTTTTATCTACCGATTTCACTTTTCAAGCCCTAGGTCATCTAGTGGCTTAGTGCATCGAGCCCTCCATGGGAGTTTTGGTGTTTGGATTGTCCTGTCAACTATCTGATTGATCCTCCACATTCTCTAAGTAGTTGTTCATTGTTTCATTGCGATTTTTGGGTGATTGTTCATTTCTTCATTCGAAATTCGTTTGGTCTTGCTTTGGGCCTAGATCACACGGTCCATTGGAAGCCTTTGAGTCTCTTCTTTGCTTTGAGAGACTTCGGTCGATTTGGGAATCTGATTGCTTGTGTTTGTTGAGTGGAATGTGTTTGTCTCGCTCTCTTGAATATCGTTTCTCAAGTTGCTCCATTTGTTTTCAAGTTTGATTAGTACATATTAGCCATTAAACATTGAAAAAAAAAAAAAAAAAATCTCTTTTGCTTTTGTTAATTAGTGCAAATTGTAATCTTTTCCATATCGCTAGTGATTAGTGTTTTGAATGAAAAGTTGTCAATTGCATTAGTTGCATTATAGAGCTCGTTGTTTGGTTTCCGTTCATTTCGTTTGTATAAAAGCTCTCAACTCTTCTCTAATTAGTTTTCATCGAACGAAATGTTGCATTGTGGCATATAGCTTTGCATTTAGGAGACACTACATACGATAGGGCCTGAAAATTGAAACTTAATTGAAGATCAACTGTAAAATTTATTCAATTAACCTAAGGCAACATTGGAACTTAACGGAACATATTTAGAAGGTCTAGGCTAGAGACGTGTTCCGGCGTCGTTAAACCTAGCAGCTGTCGTTCGCCTGTTGGCTTTAGACAGCGCTAGTACGGACTTGCGCTCCCCGTACCGTCGCGTATATAAAGGGAGAACCCTATAGGTTTTCAATCCTTTATCCATAGGAAGCCGAGTCTGCCGCCCTATACCCGTGATACACCGAACACAGCATTCGGGGAGACTACCTGCACGTACGGAAAGTCCTTGGTCGATTTCTGTTTCATTTTTGAAACCAAGGTGTATATTGCAGTTCACGGATATTTGGCACACCCTTTGTGCCTAGTTTTTCCTGAGCAGTCATTTGGTCTTTTCTGACTCCCTAAACTTGAAAAGACCGTCAAGCGCTTGTCCTTTCACGCTTGTGTCAACTCCGAAAGAGATAGAGTCATCTTTTTATCGTTTCTCGACTCTTGAAACATGAAACGGTAGAATTTCTTACTTTCCAATGTGGTAAAATTAATCGCCCACGATTTCACACCTATTTAGACATTGCTTGTTGACCGTTTGATCGTGTGTCTTAACTCATTTTCAGCCCGTGTGTGTGTGTGCCCTTTTCTTCTAGTCTTTGGCCACAGTGGCGGAACCATCGGTTTCGTCTACTGGTAGTCCTTACACGGATGATTCTTCAGAAGCTTCTGAGGCTTCTGTTGAACCACAGCAGTCTGTTGTTTCCGAGTTTCCTGACGGGGGACCGGTTCTCGCCGAGCAACCCTTTGGAGGACCAGTTGAGTTCAATTGGCCCTTTTCGGACCCTGTGTCTGAATTGAGATTAGGAGCTGATTTCCTTTCTCTTACATCGGGTTCACCGTTTGTTGCTGCTATTTTTCCTCCTAGTCCTCACCGTCTTCTGCGTGATTTAACGGCAGGATCAACCATGAGTGATTCTGGTGAGGAAATTCCGGGGTCTGATGACTATCAGTGCATCCCTCGTAGATTGTTTGAGGGAGACGGTTCCGAGCTGGCTACCACATCGTCAGCCAGTCCTTCTTTGCCACAGGGATACAGATCTCTGGGTCAGATCATTTCAGCTGCTGCCTCTATGGGAATATCATCTCCCGCGTCGAGGCCAGCTGCCACTACACCCGGGGTGTCTCCTTCGACGCCCGTCACTTCTGTTCCCGTTCGGCCCACTGTTTGTGTGGCTGCCTCTTCTGCTGTTGTCTCAGCATCTGCCACTAGGGCTGGGCCAACTCCTGAAGACATTTACCTAGCTACTGCTATACCGGAGAATATCTCTCCGGAGGAGTATCGGTTGTTTTTACAGCAGCCGAACGCCGGAGCTGGACAAATTCCCCAGGATCCTTATCGATCCTTCTTTTCGCACTATGCACAGGATGGCACTCCCGTGTATATGTTCCCAGGTCAGTTTGACGAGCATGGGGAGGTTTTGCGCCTTCCTGCTCCTGAGGCTTATCTGTATGCTCAAGGTTTACCATACAACCAGGCTTACAACCCGCAGGGACAACCCTTTCAGGGCCAACCTGCGGGCCAACCTGGCTATTTGTATGACCCACAGGGACAGCCCATCCAAGGCTACTCTGCGGGCCAGCAAGGGCCACTATACAATCCGCAAGGACCATATTATAGCCCTGCTGGTCAACCTGCTCAACCTCAGCTAGGGTATCAACCGGGACAGGCCTATGGTCCTGGGGGGCAAATCCAGTTGTCTTTACCGATGCAACCACAGTATCCTGTTGTTTCTAATGTTGCATATCAGCTAGGACCACCCTATGGTTCTGCTTCAGGTCAAACTGGTTTTCAGCAAGCACCTGGTCCTGTTCCTCCACCAGGGCAACCGGCTCATCCGGTACAGCCCGGTGTCCCGCCTCCAGGCCAGCCGACCCATTCGGCACAACCTGGGGCTCACTTACAACTGTGTCACCAAGTAACCAACACCGCTCGGTCACTCCGGCGCCCCTCGTTTTTATCTCGTGCCAGCCCTTCACTCCTAAGCCAACTCGTTCATTCAGCCCCCTCTATTCCGTTCACTCGTTTCATCCAGCCTATTCATTCAATGCCGCAGCCAAATCAACAGCTGCGCCCTACGTACCAGGCTCCGCAGGGTTCTACTTATCAGCAGCCTACTCATCCTCAGAGTGGTTATTATCCTCATGGTCAGTCTCAACCGAACTATAACCACTCTGGAGGCTCTCAGTATCCTCCTCCTCCACCCGGTTCTACCTATGCTCAACAGCCAAATCCAAACGCTGCTTATACAGGGAAGACACCTAATCAGGGCCCGAACCCTGGTTATCAAGCCCCGCACTATGGTTACCAGCAGCCAAATCAGTCTGGTTATACGAACTATGCCCCCTACAGTCAGAATCCTCAGGGACAGAACCCATGGGGGCAGGGATATTCACAACCATCATGGAGCACAGGTACCGGACCTTATCCTGGGACTGGCATGGTAGTTAACCCTCCATTGCCATTCCTGGCTACCTTGGAACTACCGGACGTCTCGAAGTTGACCAATGATCCGATTGCACATAATCCATATTGGCCTCCGGTTCCCACCAAGATACCAGGTGACTGTCCCAAGTTTGAGGGCAAAGCTGGAGAAGATCCCCAGGCGCATGTGATGACGTATCACCTCTGGTGTTCTTCTAACTCTTGGACCAACGATTCGATTCGTCTGCATCTTTTCCAGCGTACTTTAACAGGAGCTGCTGCTAAATGGTACATAGAGCTATCCCGTGGTATTTTTCAAGATTTAAACTCGTTAGCTATGGCTTTCCTCACGCATTTCCAGTTACCGGTCCGGTATGAGGCCGGGACGCACCTCCTGTCTTCCCTGAAGCAGGACTCGGCCACTCACATCTCGGATCACATCCATGAGTGGCGGCGCCGTCGTCGATTGATCAAGTTTCACATACCTGATCAGATTTTGACTCACTGGTTCACCACCTCCTTTGTCAATAAAATCGCTCAGGATATCGTGATGGGAGCGTGTGTGACGGAGGAACAAGCTATCGCGCGTGCCCAGTACCTGGATCTTGTTTATTCGCAATCTGGCACACTTTATGACATCTTGCCTGATGCTCCACGGCCCGGAGCCACAAAGGCCCCGCCTACCCCTACGGTGGATGGTGTCATTGGTTCCGTTTCTCAAAATTCGAAGAAGTCTTCGAATGGGAAGCAGAAGGCTAATTCTTCCAACAATACCTCTACTAATCCCGCCTCATCCGATTCCCTTGCAAAACCACTCGAGGTGAACGCCTGCTCGTGCCAATCCTCTGCGACAAATCCTCCAAGGGGAAGAAGAAGGGCAAAGGCAAACTGCAATCCGATGCCCCAAACCTAGAATCTAAATTCCTGAATCGAGGATGGTTCTCCCAACGTAGTTTCCAAATTCCCGCTCATCCTGGGAAGGTGACCATTACACTAAGGATTATCCACGATTTATCCGAAATGCAGTCAAATTTCATGAAACTCCAAAGGAACTCCTACTGCTTAATGAGCCATTTCCATCCTAATGACTCAGATGGTTTGATTGTGGCTCATCATCTCAAGAAAGTTTGGGTCTCAGGTTTCCATGATGAAGACTAATGCACCTATCACTATCGCTACGAGATCGAAGGATTACAATAGTTAGCAACAGGCACCCGGGAAGGCAGTTGCGGAAGGGCCGCCTCCCCCACCTGTTTCAGGTCCGTTGGAAATTGAGAAGCCGACTCTCGAACCCGTTGTGAAGCCACCTCCCAAGGGTGTTCTTCAGAGATCCTCTTATAATCCAAATGCTCGTGCCGCTCAACATTACAGTATCGTTGAGGATCTGGCACAGGCACCATGTGCCATGTCTGCACTTGAGGTTCTTCAAAGTTGTCCTTCACAACGGAAGGCTTTACTATCTGCCATCGGTGGTATCGATCCCGCCGACTCGAGCCTTCTCACCTTTGATCAGGAGAATTTTACTCCCCGGCTTCCGCATCAAATTGCTTTGGTCATTCAAGTCGGGATTAACGGTCTGAACGTTCATAGAGCCGTCGTAGATGAAGGTGCATCTACTTGCGTTATGTCCTCCGCCTGCTGGAAGGCCATCGGCTCTCCAGCCTTGTCATCATCTCCCAATGCCCTTGAGGCATTTGATGGTCGGGAGTCTAAACCCCTGGGAGTTCTTGAGAGTCTTGCGATCACATTACAGGGAAAAACTGTCAACGTGGAAGTGGAAGTGGTTGACGCTAAACTCAACTACAATATACTTCTTGGCCGCAGCTAGACCCATGCCATGCTCTGCGTGCCGTCTACCGTCTTTCGATTCATTAAGTTCCCCCATGAGGGCAAGATTGTCACGGTAGATCAGTTGTCATTTTTCACCTCTAGCTCTGAGAACAACGTGCCATACGTGGATCAAATTCCGAATCCCCCAGACAGCATAGCTGTCCCGGTCTTTTCAAAGACCCAGTTCTCATGGGTATATTCCCCGCACCGCCACCGAATACCGCTCAAGTCAACATGTTGTCCAGGACTGATGACCCCTGGCTTATTCCTACACCTGAGCAGGTATATGAACTTGGAGAATCCATGCCTTTAACGCCAGTAGAGATCAGCTACTGTGAGATTGTTGACGCATCGGACCCTCCACCTCTTCAACATGCTCCGATGAGCATGGCTCTTGACGTCTACTCACAATCCCCCTGGCTTGGTCAGGCTGATTCACCTGATCCTCTTAGAGAGACTTTTCCTTCAGATGAGGCTATCATTGAAACTATGTCTCTTGAGGAGCTGCCCTGGGGCGATGGCCATCATCGCTCCTCGTTTATGCCCAGCTTGGGGGCCATGACTGACTGTCTGGAGCATTATGCTACTCAAGTTCCTTCCCCTCCTCTTCAAACACCGATCTTGATGCACGAGGTCTTTTCGGAGGGTAATCTGAGTAACATTACTTAAACTGTTCCAATCAACATCTCTGTTAAACCGGGGATTGTTGAGAACATTCATGTGGGTGTGACTTGTTCTTCCGAGGAGATCCAAGTCTATACGGAGCTTTTCAAAGAATTCCGAGATGTTTTCGCATGGTCTTACGAGGAAATGCCGGGAATTGATCCAAGTATTGTCGTGCACGAGATTCCAACCTACCCAGGTGCGAAACCCGTGTGCCAACGCTTACGTCCCATGCATCCTCGGAAAGCCGCCGCCATCAAGGCAGAAGTTGAAAAACTTCTGAACGCGGGTTTTATTTATCCTATCCGCCTTACAGAATGGGTGTCCAATATCGTCCCCGTTGATAAAAAGCAGGGTACCATTCGAGTCTGTGTGGATTATCGCGATATAAATCACGCCTGTCCTAAGGATAATTATCCCACTCCGTTTATCGACCAGATTATCGACGAATGTGCCGGGAGTGAGATCTATTCCTTAATGGACGGTTTCTCAGGCTACAACCAAATCAATATTGCACCTGAGGATCAACATAAGACCACATTCATCTGTCCGTGGGGCACTTTCACGTACAAAAAACTCCCGTTCGGCTTAAAAAACGCTGGCGCCACGTTCCAGCGCGCGATGTCCTATGCTTTTCATGATATTCGCCATATCGTCCAGCCTTATCTGGACGACTTGCCAGCCCATTCGGGTAAGCGAGAGGACCATCCTGAGCATCTCCGCCAGATATTCCTTCGTTGCAGACGCTACAATATCAGGCTCAACCCTCATAAGTGCGTCTTCTGCGTCGATTCTGGCCATCTTTTAGGCTTTATAGTCTCGAAAGACGGAATTCGCCTTGACCCTCTAAAGGTTGAGGCTATCATAAATCTCCCATCACCCTCCTCCCTGTATCAGTTACAGAGTCTACAAGGGAAAGCGAATTTTCTTAGGCGCTTTATCCCGAATTATGCCGAGGTGGCCAAAGGATTCACTCGTTTGTTAAAGAAGAATGTTCCCTTTCACTGGGACGAAATTGCTCAAGAATCCTTTGAGAAGCTGAAGACATTGCTAGTCAATGCTCCGTTGCTTCGTCCTCCGAACTACCACCGCGACTTTACTTTGTATCTAGCCGCCGCATTAAGCACCATCGCCATGGTCTTGGTGCAGGATGACGAGAACGGTGACGAACATGTTGTTTATTACCTATCTCGGAACCTTCTCGACCCGGAAACGCATTATGCACATGTCGAGAAGTTGGCCTTAGCAGCAGTACATGCCGTACAACGCTTTCGCCATTACATCCTTTTACGTACGATAACAGTGGTTTCAGACTGCAACCCTATGACGTATATTCTTTATAGACAATTACTAGGGGGCAAGTACTCCAAATGGATCGTCATCCTGCAGGAGTTTGACTTGGAGTTCACCACTGCCAAGTCAACTAAATCACTGGTCTTCGCGGATTTGATATGTTCTCTCCCTACAGACTCTGTTCCTTCACACTCAGAAGATCATATACCGGACGAAACGCTGTTTCTTATCGATACTCGCGATCCTTGGTATGGTGACATCATAGTGTATCTTCAGACCGCGACATTTCGGTCTGAGTTGGATAAAACTGCCCGCCGTCGGATTCGGCACCAGTCCCAACCCTACCGTATCGTGGGAGATACCTTATATCGTATTGGAGTAGATTCGGTGCTCCGACGATGCCTTACCTTGGAAGAGGCTGAGAAAGTCTTGAATGACTGCCACAGTGGCGCCTGTGGTGGACACATCTCCGGATATGCTACTGCTCAGAAGATTCTGAGGGCAGGATATTTCTGGCCTTCCATATTCAAGGATTGTATTACTGCAGTCCGTAAATGTCATCCGTGCCAAATTTTTCAGCGCAAGATGCGCGCGCCGCCATTGCCTTTGCATCCCGTTATTACCGTCGGCCCTTTTGCGAAATGGGGCGTGGATTTCATGACGTGTAACCCTCACTCGGCCGGGGGGCATGCGTATATCATTGTCGCCGTCGACTACTTCACTAAGTGGGCCGAGGCGATGCCTACACTAGCTGCTGATGGAAGAACGGCTGCTTCATTTATATTCAACCACGTTATTGCACGATTCGGGGTTCCTCAAGCCATCGTCACTGATCATGGTTACTCATTTCCGTGATTACATGATGACGGAGCTGACTTCAGTGTTGGGCTTGCGTCACGACAGCTCAACACCATACTACCCTCAAGCGAATGGTCAGGCTGAAGCGGTGAACAAGGTTTTGGTCACCATGCTTCAGCGAACGGTTGGGATTCATAAATCCAGTTGGAATCTCCAACTGTTCTCAGCTCTCTGGGCATACCGAACATCTGCTAAGAGTGCAACCGGGTTCACACCATTCCAATTGGTGTACGGTCTGGAAGCTACTCTGCCAGTTGAATGTGAAATTCCTTCGCTTAAATTAGCTGTAGAGCTCTTACCGGATACCTCCCCTGAGGAAGAACGTCTTCTGTATCTCGAACGATTGGATGAAACCCGTCGATTAGCTGCTTTGATCATCGAAGCACAAAAGAAGAGGGTCAAAACTCATTTTGATCAAATTGTTTCTCCTCGTTCTTTCATTGAAGGAGACCTCGTTCTCTTGTACGATCAGGCACATGATAAGCTTGGAGCCGGTAAACTCCAGCCTATGTGGCACGGTCCCTATATAGTAAAACGCGTTTTGAAAAATGGGGCCTATGAGCTTATAGATTACGAAGGAGTTCCGCTGGCGCAGCCCAGGAATGGGCTGTACCTTAAAAAGTACTACGCATGAAGTAATTTCTTGGTGTGGTGTGTGTACATAGGTGTGATTGTCATTTGTGTGCATGGTGTGGTGTGCTTTGTAAACATCTTTCTGCTGATCGGGTCTTCCTGGTTGTGCAGATGTCTATTCATCCATTTGTTGGTTTTGCGGATGGTGCCTCCCGCAGTACCAGGAATCTGTCTTCCGCAGCCTGGGTAATCTACGATCCTGCTGGTGAGTTGATTGACCTGCAAGGTGTGTGTTTAGGATGTACCACGAACAATATCGCGGAATATAGCGCCGTGTTGGAATTATTAACCGAGGCAGTAAACCTTGGTATCCGTGAATTGCTCGTGTACCTAGATTCACAACTTGTAGTGTTACAACTGAACGGACACTATTCGGTAAGAAACCCGTCCATTTTACGTCTGTATTTGCGTATTCGATTACTGGAAAGGAATTTTGACTACATTACATATCATCATATACCCAGACATTTGAACACATTAACAGATGCAGTAGCAAATTTGGTATTAGACAGGCATTTGCGCAATTTATAAATCATCATCACATGTAAAGAAAGACTCATCCAGAAATAGATATGTATAGATATTGAAATGTTTACATAGAGTGTGTCACATAAAACTCAAAAAATATACATAATTGTCTTAATACATCCTGAGACACTGTGTCTCTCAAAAAATAGGTGTGGCATAAATCCTAGAGACTAATCCGCATGGTGCTCATGATAGCACGTCACTGCACGCACTAGGCGCCTCAGGATTCGGTGGATCCAGTTCGGAACTCCCACTGTATGGCGCTGGTATGCCATCGGTACATCTGATAGTCGGGCATAGTCTGGGATCCCATGGGCAATCCCCTCGAGGTTCTGGATCAGTTCCTCTCCTCCGGGGCCTTCCCCCTGAATCTCAGGGGCGAGTTGTGTCCTCCGGAAGATAGGAGACATCCCGGCTGGTCTCTCAGGTCCTACATCTGCATGCATATATAATTGTGTTAAGACAAATGTGTATTAACAAAAAAAAACATATAAACATAAAATAAAAAATATGAGGTCTTACCCAGTTCCTCGTCCCAGTCGTCTCCTTCTGGTAATGGGAGATCTGGGTCCCCGGTAAAGTCAGTTCCCGAATAGGGCCAATCTTCCACGACGATCAGTTAGCGCCGTAGCCACCTAAAGAACTCTGGCCTCCAGGACATCTGTTGGCCACCTCCAGATCTGGGCATCAATGCTGCCCAGCGAGCCATTCGCGACTCTCGTGGTATTGGACTCGCCACTGCGGCCCCTTGGCCCTGGAAGATTGGTATGCGCTCCAGAATGAACGATACCAAGATGGAACCATACCCGAACTGCTTCAGTTTCCCCTGTTTGCACTTTGTGAGCTGCCTTTTCATGTTGATGGTTACTGCTTCTGCCCAGTTGAACAGTAGAGGACCCATGCATTCTGAGGTTAACAGGAGCTGAGTCTTCGTGGCCTCGTGCGGAGCCTGCGACCCAACAGCCCGCGTAATGGTGTGGAGAACTACTCTCAGTGCTAGATCAGGGATGGTGGAGATGTATACCTTCTTGCTTCCTGATCCTGTTTGTGCCCCTCGGCACACCCGCGCCATTACCTATTCCATCTTTTCCCCTGATGGTCTGCTCCCAGTCAGTACAGGGATTGGACCTCTGCGGGACAATCCAGTAATGAAATAAATGTCAGTGACCTCCAGTTCTAACACCTGGTCTCGTAGCCTGAACACTTGTTCATTTTCATCCCAGATGCTGATTAGATATTGGAGGAGCTCAGGCTGAGCTCGTAAACATGGCGTGAGGAAGAGCTTTTTCAATCCACAGTCTCTAAGAGCGTTCATGCAAGCTTGGCTTTGCATGGCCTCTTCATCCTCATCTCCGTGCTCTCGTTCCTTCCATTCGATTGCCATTTTGAATGGTTATCTGCATTCATATGGTCAAAAACCCCTGATTAGATCTTTGGTGAGCTTCAAATTTCAAGTAATTTGGTGTAAATACCGGAATTTTAGGCGGAAAATTAGGTTCGGCCGCTGGCGCGGCTGTTTTGCTAACAGTCGCGCCAGGTGGCGCGAGCCCTTTAGTAAAAAGAGCTCAGTGGCGCGGGTCCGTGCCCGATACCCGCGCCACTGGGCCCGGCCCTAAAATTTTAAAAGTGGCCACACAAAGTTGATTTCTAAGGGAAAACCATTAAAAAATGTATGGAAATGAAGAGCTAAGGAGCGCCTATTACCTGTGACAGACGAGAAGCTGAATGGTTGCCTGGATTGGTCGCAATCACCGTCAGAATATTCTGTTCCAAAAGGACCACTGTTGCTTTCCACAAGGTAAATAGTAAAAAGTAATTTCATTTTTTACCAATTAGACATATTTATAACTTTTTCGACGTTAAATGAGCTTTAAAAGTTATTTTTGTCAAATATTTGCATATGTTATGTCGAAAATGGATTTTACGCTTGTTTGGTATGTGCAGCAGCAGGTTTTTGCGACTTAAAAAGATGGACACGAGTTGTATTTTATACTTTTTCGGACTCGGTAAATACACGAAAAAGTCACTCTGGAGTCATCTTTCAGCCCTTTTCTGACTCTCTAAATATGAAAAGATCGCCGAGGCCCTTGTCGTTTCGATCTCGTTAAAATGGACACGAATCGACATTCACCCAGTATAAGTTTAACCCTTTTTCAGGCTGGGCTGGATCGATTACGAAAAAGGAATACCCTAGCCTATCGCGACTAGGAGGTTTTCCCGGATATTGTTTTCTACCTTTTCGGATCTGGGGAACTATTTACGAAAAGGGACTTGTGGAGTTTTCTTTTCCGCTGTCTTTTCAAACTCTCTAAACATGAAAAGACGCCGAGTTCTTCATTTGTCAGACTCGTTAAACCCTGATGACATCGGATCTAGTCGAAATGACGTTCTCCGAGTTTCTCCTTCCTGGGACTCGTTAAATGCACCAGGATGGATTCGCCCGAAGGGCGGACTTATATCGCAAGCATATGCTATCCCCTTCAAGCTTGTTATTAAAAATAATTGGGGTACTCGCCAGAAATGGTGGGGGGAAAATGGAACCATCGTCGTTGTTGTCGGCAGTATGTCGCTCTTGAACATGGCACTTGTCTGCATCCGTGTCGGGTTGGGGACATCTCATCTCGTTGCTTCACTTTGCCTCCATGGGTTTGGGTAATCTCTTTTGACCTCTCATCTGTTCACTGCCTCGTCGCCATGACTTCTGATCCGTTGATGTCAAATACTGCCAAGTCCATTGTCGTGCCGTTCATGTGTTCAAGAGAAGTTGGCCTCCGCAAATATCAACCTTCCTTTCTCGCTTCTGCACATCCTTTATTCACAAAGCCAAAACATTTTCATGTTCTCTTCCGTTCTGTCGACATGGGGAACGATGCGCTCACCTTTATGCAGAGCACACTTCCTGTCGACATCAACTCATTATCCAGGAAGTTGGTCTAGAGACTCCTTATGGTACCTTGGAGCCTGCATGCCTCAATGGCATGTTCGTCGCATTCGACGAGAGGTTTACATCATTGGCCTCCGATCGAGTGATTCTGCGGGTGTTCGACGTCAGCTCATTTATTCGCACACCGTAGATTGTACCTGTAGTACCTTGAGGACCATTGTCATTATTGGTGGTTTCTCTCGCGTCGGTTAACAACTTTCATCATTGGTTGGTAATCCGACGATGTTCTTGCATGTTCGACTTCGGCTCACATATTCACATGCTTGAACTTGTACTTTGTTGGGTCGAGATGGAGCGCAAGACCCTGGGTTGTGTCTGTTGTAATCTAGGCTGCGATTGTGGATTATTATCATTTTGTACATGACTCACTGATTGGATGGCTGCGACCATACCTGAGTCTATTTATTTGATCTTAGTTGGATGGATGCGCCCATACTCTGGATCCGGATTATATCATACTCTGTTTCGGATGGCTGCGTCCATACCACTTATACATCATGTACTTGAGATATCAGTTGTATCTTTCTGCGCAGGTTTTCCGACGGCGGGCCTTCAGTGGAACATGTTCTCGTAAAGCATTTCACCCCTCTCCCTCTCGGGCCTCATACTTTAGGGGGCATCTGTTACACAGTAATTTGTCACCGTCCTTACCATTCCCCATCCCGCACAATGGAGGACCCATTCTGTGACCTGTGGACATTGTCATGCCTTGAAAACATCATCAATGCATCCCTATGAACATGAGCTTTATTTTCCCTTGAGACATCTCCTTGCAAAAGTCATAAAAAACAGCCCTTTTAGCATTGGTGCAGGCAAGCAGTTCAATACTCGTGCCAATGGGAAAATTAATGCAAAGAGGTCGTGCCACCTGGCGCTCTGTCATAGAGCCGTGGTCGCGCCACCCAATTTGGGAGTTGTTTTTTTAAATATGGATGGCATAAGTTGAATTCTAACAAATTCACAAACCATCACCTATCTTGAGTTAGGAGGTTGGCTGCGGGAGTTCTATGGAGGGGAGTGGTTTTGCCACCTCCCATGGAACCTTCCTTGTTGATAGGGCCAATCCCATAATAATAGGGATCCCAACTCCTCCTTCCCCATCTATAAAAGCTTGCCCAAATCAATGGCAAGCTAGTCTTGAAGTGCCTAAGCTCTGAATCTCCACATTCCCAAGAGCCTTTGTGTTGTAAAGCACCCTCTCTTTCCCTTAAGGCTGACTCAAGTAAGGAGACCATTGTCACGAGACTCTGGAGAGGTTTTCCCTTTCCTTGGCGAGCTTTGCGAGACGTGGACGACTGGAGACCCGTCCGAAGGAGACCGCGACATCAGAACTTGGTTGTAATCTCTCTTCGCTGGTTATTTTAATAGATGATTATGATTATGGTTCCACTCCGTTTTCCATCATGTTAATGCGAGTAATGTCCTTTCTGACTGATGTTTAGTTACGTATGCCGGTTTCTATGCTTGTATCTGTTCGTTTCTTCCATGTGCAGGTGTTCATCCGCGGAGATCGTGGAGGGATTGTGATCTGCCGAGGCTGAGGAACGGGGACGCTTCTTCTTCAGATCCTAGCGTTGGAATCCAGGTAGGCTTCTATTCCAGCCTTTTCATTCGTAATTAGGAACCTACGTCATGACATTGTTTGTTTGTTGCTAGACCCCTGCTGGGCTAGTAGGGATCGCCTCTGTCCGTAGAGGGGATTTACCTCCTCAACAATTATTTTACATCAATTCTATGAGTTCAGTGTAACATTCGACTAATAACCACTCTAAAAATAGTTACAAAGACCTCCAATATGATTATGTGCAATCTTGACTATCATTTAAAATATGGGTGAGCCTGTCTATGTTCTTCTATGCACTTTATATGGTTCCATCAATTTTTTTTATCAATTGAGTATTATATCTTAGCTTTTTCTACAACTCACAGTACATGCTGTTTGAGGCACCTCTTCATTCTCTCAAGGTCTACTGTAAACCAAGAATAGGTCCTCCTTCTCATATCAACCCTCCTTGCCCCTCCCCATTCCTCTCGTCCTAGAAATTCCTCAAGAAACGTGCCCAGAGGGTTTCCATTGCAAAGGACATACTTCCTCAGCTTAAGTGTTAGGTATTAAACCAAAAATTCTGAAAATTTCTTGTACCAACCCTTATCAGAATTTTTCCTTTAAAACCATGCCACATGGATGACGTACACAATAGAGACCTAGAGAAAATAATAACTAGTGGAAAACTTAACATTTTTTCAACCTCAATAGTGGAACTTCATTGATTATCTTGGCCAAGGCCTTCTTCTTCCTTGACATAATGCAAATTAAAGGTGTGCAAAAAATTAGAGAAGAAAAATGGCCACCTATGAAAATACCAACAATTGAAGATATTTATTATGTACCATGTTTCCAGCAATGTAATTTTAGCCATTGGACATTGTTTATCCTTTTCTATGGAGCTCTAGATTTATGGAGCATGTTTTCTTTGGCTTAAAGGAAACGTATCTATCCCACCAAAATTTCATTGCTACATGAATTTCCCTAGGACTTAGATCTATTCTGACTGACCTCATTCCTTTGAAAATTATACCATGTTGATGAGACAAGCCACAACTAAAATGGTACCTAGTGCATAGGTTTATGCTCTGTACCTCATATTTTTCAATAAACATATTGCAAATTCAATGTCTTTGCAAAGAAGTCAAATGGGTAATGTCCGAAAATGCCAAAGAAAAAGATAATTATTATGTACCATCTAGGAAACTAATTTTACACACTAGAAGTAGTTGATCCATTGGTATACAATCTAAGTATATGGAGTGACCCCAATACTCATGCTCAAACCAACTTACTACTTTGTCTTAAATTGCCTTAAAAATTTCATCCATAGACCCATAATACTAGATTGAAATCATCTCATGATGTTAAAAGCTCTGCAAATAAGGTTTAAGGTCTATTTTGTTCTTTGTTGAATGTCAATACTTACCATATTCATGTTCTAAATTGAAATTCTATCACTATCTTAAATTCATCGCATTCTTAGTTTTATTAGGAATTGAGCGAGATCAAAAATAAACTATAGATTGGGGTTAAGATGAATTTAAAATAGTTTATTTTGTTCCTATATTATTTTTGTTATTATAATATAAATTTTTAATGTTTTCATTTCTATTATTATAATAGGATTTGATTGTTCACCTTTACATGGCCGATTCAAATTTCATTTTGATCAAAATCATATTATATATGTCCATATTAAAATGTTGAACACATCTCGCTTCTATCGATGCAATTATTAAAAATTACAATTTCTAACAACATGTGGATGCCCCTTTGGCATGGCGTTGCAATTTTAATAGTCATCTAAAATCTTTCTAACGAGTAACATAAAACGATTTGAAATACCCCCAATTTGATGGAAAATCTTGGAACTTTATAGATCGAGTTAGCTTGTGATATGGTAGCCAACATTAATATCATCTTTTCTGGTCACAAAGGGGAGACATTTGTGGGTTAGGTATTTAATATGTTATGAAAATAATAGTACCACATGTACATTTAATATGCATGGGATAGTTGCTTCAATGGGCACAAGAAACCAAAATTTCCTGACAAGATGTACCTTGAACTTTAACTATCAATGAATTGGTGCCATTATCACTGCAAGGAAAACACCTAAACTTGACACTGCTCCATAATTTTCAGATTGTTGAACACCATTTACACAAATTTTTATTGAGTTGTTGAGGCTCAGAGCTATATTATAGCTCCATGCTTATTAAGCACCCACAGTCTCACTGTGGTTTGGGAAGTCCTCATTAGTCGCTTACCCTGGTAGGTCCAAAGTGTCCGGTTATAGAGATGTTGATTGTTAAGTCCATCTGTGCAAAATGCCTCACATCCAGCACAATATATGATTGTGGGACAAAATTCCTAATGTTAAGACCTCGTTCAGGTGTGACATCCTAATCGAGTAAACAATTTTAGTTGATTCCATAGGTGATATTTTGTCCAAACATGTTAGATAAATTTCATAGGTGAGTTCAAGTAAATAGTTCTACCTATTACATGCACATGTCAGGTGCCATAAAATGATATGCACTTTCTTAAGTGTAATGGTCTTTGAAGAATGCATCCATTTCAAATGAGGGAATAAACCCAGTCAAAAGTGTGAACTTGAATACATGCTAATTGATAGAATTGAGCATAGAGGATAGGTGGACAACAATTCTAACTTCCAACAACATTTTTGTGAAATAGATGAGCATAGTATCATGAAAAAAGAAATAGAAGACTCTGGTCACCCCTGGCTAAGGAAATCACATGAGATCACAAAAGGATGAACACAAATTCATGCCAAACCATGGCTGAAAACAATTGAATTAATATTTAACACCAAGAAGGTACAATTTAATTGAAAGATAACACTTTGAATTACAAGTGATATGGATACCATGTCAAAAATGAAATAAACTAAAGCAATCAACAGTTAAAACATATCCTAAAATTAGTTGAATATCAGACAATGAAGGAGAAATTAAGGTTTTCCACTCATGATAGAAGGTTGTCATGATTAAGTGTAGTGCGCTCTTTTGAATTTAAAAATGGAATAGTGATTAGTTAATGCCCAATTTTAAAAATTCATTTGTACACCAGGTCTTGCAATGTAGGCCTTGGAATAAAACATTTATTATCTTTATTTATATTAGCCTTAAACAAAGAGTGGGATGTGGAAGTATTTGTAGGGCTTTAATGCATCTGTTTAGTAGGTTTCTTTTGTGGTTTCCAGTTAGTATATAATCTGGGCAACATACTATTTATGTTGCCTAGACTATTGATTTTATCAAATTTTCATGTCAGATGTTCAATGTAGATGGTTATCTTTAATGTTCTCTTGAGAATTAGAAAAAAAGTGACGATGATTTAGAATATAGGTACTTTGAAATTTAATAGTTAAGAGTTTGTCTCTTGCGAGGTTGAGCATTTTGAAGGAGAAGATTATGTAGAAGAAAAATATGAGGACGAAGATGCAAATTCTTCAGAGAGTGATGAGGAGTATACTGGGCATAGCTATAGAGATAGCTGCAGAATTAAAACATCTTTACATTCTGGTAAAGAAGAAAAAAATGTCTCTACACATCAAAAGAGAGGTAGGATAATATGAGATGACGAGGAATCTTCTACCCAGGATACAGATGAAGACAGTGATGAAGACTTTATTCGAAAATGGAGGAAGGTCACATCACTTTCTAAATTGGGTGGGAGTCAAAAAAATGCTTTTGGGAACAAATATGTGCGTTCATGTGAACTTCAGACTTCAAGTATATCAGTTCGTAAAATATCATATGCTGAAAGTGAACAAAGTGAAGGTGAAGAAGAGGAGAGGGCCAAGAAATGGGTCAAGGTTTGTGTCAAAAATACCTTGAAATAGTGAGAGTACTCAGAAATAGTGATAGTGTTCAGTATGGATTTTCTACAAAAACTTTAAGAAATTTTAAATTGTTACAATTGTGAATGTCATCTAGTTTAAATAATTGGACAATTCTAGAAATTTAAGGATATTTTTTTCTCTGGCTTGCTGACTATTGTAGGCTCAGTAAGCCATAAAATAGTAAACTATAACATTTTGATGCCAAGATGTCTTGTAATATTATTTCATATTGGTTGCTTTAGAATGTAGTGTGAAAATCATTGTTTGAAATGTAATGGTTCTATGCTAATATGGTGAGTGTGTCAAGATGCTTTGGTATGGGGTTCATACACCAACGCGGGTTCATCCTATTTTATATGGGTCGCTTTAGAATATGTGTGATATCATTCAAGCACATCTTGTTAGGTCTAGTTGAACAATTATAGTTACTTTTATTTTAAATTGAGCTTAATTAGTAATGAAACATTTGAATTTGAATTGATTTTCCAAATACGTCCCTAATTGATAGGTATGAGAGGGTTAGTTAATTGTCTATTGTTTTCTATCAAGGCCCTTACAAATTGTTATATTTAAGAACTTGAAAGCATTTTATTCATGTCTCTTGTATCAAAATAAATTCATATCAAAAATATCAAAATAATTCTTCATTTCTTATATTTAAGAACTGGAATATGTGTAATTTTTATCTAATATATCAAAATAAATCTTACTTTTCGGTATTTGGTGCTCTAATAAATTTTCTTTAAATGATTTTTTAGTGGTGAGTGGGAGTGATCTTCTTTTTACTATCCTCATTTGTAATTCTCGTGTCTTGTAATTTTTCTTTTAGCAATGGCAGAAGTGAAGTGATTTCTAGTTTTGTGTTGCTTTATTTTAGTTACCAAAATCTAACAACTATATATAAAATAACATAGATCCACTTTAACATTGGATATGTTGTGTTTTTTGAATAGATCTAGGATGAGGATGTATCTATGCTACTTGTTCTAGTGGTTAGTTATCAAAGTTCAAATGGAATGTATTACATATTCTTAGTTTATTTGGTTTACCATATTTGGTAAGGACACATTTTATGCTGGGAAATTTTTTTTATTTGTCAATGTACATGTCTGACATTAAAAAAAATTTAGAATCTCTGTAGATTTTGATAGAAGAGGCTGAGGAAGATGATGTTGATGCAATTGAGAGAGTATTGTGGCATCAACACAGAGGAATGCCTAAAGCAGACCGACAGAAAAACGATAGCTTGAGCTGGTTGTCTTGAACATGACATTGGATGGGGAGCTAGATTGGAGTGAAATGAAGTTCTTGATTAAGTGGAAAAGATAGTCATATATTCACTATCAATGGAAATCTCTCTCTGAGCTTCAACATGTAAGTTGTAAATCAATTTTTAGATAGAGAGGTTTATCTCAAATTTTTGATCTATAGATAACTCTTACCCTTGCTTGATGGCTAAGAAACTTTGATTTAGAATCATCCTTTTTGTAGTTTAGTCATATGCAAATGTTGGTAAGCAAGCCATTCATTAGATAGACATCTTTCACAGTAATCATTAGACTGATGACCAAATCATAACAATGTGATTAATTTGTAGGAAATCCTCTATATACTTTATGGATCACAAACGTTTTAGATCTAACAAGCCATTCATTGTGATGAGTATACAGTTAAGTGGATTCAAAAAGGTGTTAAACTATATGAGGAAGGTTGAGGAGGAATGAAACCATAGGCGGGCACTTTCATGAGAAGAGGTATGTTACTATCTAATTTTCTGTAAATAATTGGAAAGCTCCGAATGGTAAAAAATGAGCCCAATCATGAAGGCTTAAACGGGAAAATTTTCTTTTTAGTCATATGATTTTCATCATGATGCTCTATTGTTTTTCTCTTTTGGAGCGTTTACAGTCCTTGCTTCATCATTCATTTTTTCTCAATTAAATTTTGAATAAAAATTTTCTACTCAATTGTTGAATTATTCTTGTGTGATTGCATTTACAGGCAGAGGTCCATGATGTCTGCAAGGAATTGGAGCTAGAGCTTCTCACTAAATATGGACAGGCAGTTCCTGGATATTGGACTAACTTGTATAATATAGCTTGTTGTCATAAGAAAACTTTATTTTCAGCATTAGTTATTTGATTATTTTAATTAATCAAAAATTTACGTGGCATCTGTGAATAGGTTGAGAGGGTCTTTGCAGACAGAACAACAAAGATTGATTCTAACAGTGAGGTCTAGGAATATCTAGTTAATGGGAAGGGGCTCTCATTTGTTGAAGAAACCTGGTATATTAATTGTTATACATTGTGATTCTAGTAGTATGAATGCTTTTTAAATCAGTAAAACAAAATTATATTATGCTACCTCAATTCAGTCCTTCAATATAATCAGGTAGGTTACAAAATATCTAATCAAACTTGAATATATTTTATAGAGGTATGATTAGTAGGACTGATTTGGATCTCTTGACTTAGAAATTGCAAAATTAAGGTTGTTCCTGTAAGAATTTCACCAGATATGTAACCTAGGTTTCAAACGTCAATGACAGGAGTATTATTTAGGAAGAATGAACCACATAACTTAGGGGATCTATGCTAGCAAAGAAGTGTGAATCCAATATTATTTCTGTGCTCAGACATGAAAATTTCTATTGAGATATGTTACAGGGGAGTTTGTTTCATTGATTGCATATAAAGCAGGGATAATTTTAAGAACCCCCCTAAATTTATATATATAAAAAATAGGCGAATCCCCATGATACATAGGAAAAATGGAAGGCGATTTTATTAATAATATAATATGTATATATAATTTTTTGGCGAATCTCTCACGAGATTATATTATCCTGTAAAATCATGGCGAATCACTAGTACAAATGGCGAATCACTACTACAAAATGGTGAATCGTTGTCTAGTGGAGTTCGGAGTGTTGGTTCCAATGAAGATATGGTAATTGAACCAGGAGTAGAAGGAAGAGAACCACTGAGATCAAGCATGGCACATGGTGACTCGTGAGGGAAGTAGTTCTCGTGTAGTTTGGAAAACACGTTCTTCTAGTTCTGCTAAGCGTAGTGTTGTTTGTCATGCTACTACTAGCACTGATATTGAGGTTGGAGAGGAGTTTGAGGAAAGGTAGCAGTGGTGTAGAATTACAAAGAGTACTCCATTTTTCCCTTTGGTATTTGTGCCTGCAAGACCTTCTGTCCATTGAACCAACAATTAGTCGTTCAACCAACAATCAACTTGACTGAGTTGATTAGGTACGAGTCAACTTAGACTAATCTTCAAAACTATGCTTTGCACTATCCCATATTTATCACACTAATGCTACACAAAATTGTGCATTTGCACCTAACTCTCAATAATTCTTTTCCAAGAAAAATCTATAATAAGAAAAATATTTTACTATATTCTAAAAGGTGAAGATGTCGAAATCATGCCACAAAGTGAAAGGAAATAAAATATCTTTCCTCAAATATCCATTGACTTGTTATGACACAGGTGGTGAAGAAGGTCCAAAATCCAATCAAGTAGCAAGATAACCCAAATCATGCATGCCACCATATCCTCTAATATCCTTCGAGCTCTTCCTGAAGAACTGCTGATCCATTGACATGAATTGCTACTCTTCATGATTATTAACACCTAACTGCAAAATCTAAGGACTTTATAGCTCAACAATGTAGCTATACTAGACTCAAAATTAACATTTTTTGAGTTCAATGATAGATCCATCTCCTGCTTCTGAAAAACCTATGGACCAATTTCATCTTTGGGGCAAACGTATACAGCCAAACGCTGAAAACCAACAATCATCATACTAAGTATGGTCCTCTGTTTTTTCTGTCAAATATGGGAACCCAACTCAAGATCTGTGACAATTTCCCTGGGGGATCCATTAAAACTTATGTGGTTACTCTTGATTGCCCAAGCAGAGAAAAACAACAATATTTCTCAGTATTCAGATCTCAATTCTCTTGTCAGATTTCAATCCAAAAGGTTTAATGGTTTTCATATGGGATCAAGTAATTTAGAACCTTGCAACATATATTGTCAAAAATAATTTCACCATGAAGCA
This sequence comes from Pinus albicaulis, assembly GCA_034641835.2. Taxonomy (NCBI): domain Eukaryota; kingdom Viridiplantae; phylum Streptophyta; class Pinopsida; order Pinales; family Pinaceae; genus Pinus; species Pinus albicaulis. The sequence continues at coordinate 1,452,258,324 of CM076579.1, forward strand.
CAAGTTAGAAAAGAAGCCCCAAAACCTTTACTCTTATATAATTTCTGGAAAAAAACATGTAGCAATAGAGTCTATGGTAGTTTCAAGTAGCATAAATATCCTTGTATATGCACAATTCAGTCCTTTTATTGACTCATGGTCCTTTGTTAAAACAAGCTCACTGCTTGACATACTCAATATAGATTGTTAACAAAAACATCCAAACACATTTTACTATGATACCCCTATACTCAACTGTGTATCGACATATATAATGCATTAAAAAACCCTTCTCTTCCCAATACCAATCCTGATGAGAAAAATTCCAACCATATACATATGAACTCGAACATTGAAACCCATCTATAAGTAAATGTCATAAGTCATAGTTTTCTAGAGTATCCGATCAAATCAGTAGATCAAAAACAACATTTAGATTTTATGGTGCAGATGGTTCTGCATACAACAAATTAGTGAAAATATTATGACCATAGTTCAAATTGTTTCATCCCACTCAGCCAAAACATCCCTTACTCAATAGTAGAAATATGTCCTTTATATCTTAGGGAAATCTTTTTAGTAGTTACTCTTGCAATATTTAGTGACTGATCATAGAATAGTATTGTCGAACATGAGTCATTGAAAAAGGGTCTTGGGGATCCAAATCACAACCACTCAAATCATACAATGATATGTTATCTATAGTATCATTAAGGGTAGATAAATAAAAGGCACTCAGCGTCACTGTAGCAGAGAAAATAAGCAGAAGCCTCATACTCCAAGGCATCACACTAGAAAACTGCCAAAACCAAGATGTAAATATCTAGCAACTAAAATCATGAAGCCTCCCAATGAAAGAAACACACATTATAGATGGAAATATTTTTTTAGTAAAGAGAATGGGCAATGCCAACTACATAGAATAAGAATAATCTTTTTCATTTATATTCTTATGCAACATTTCTGTTTGTGATTCAGGAAAACAAAATGATGGTTTCAACCATTTAAGGATTTGGGGCTACTATTTTATCAAAATTGCATGAATATCAAATAAAAACACAAGTCCAAAGCCCATTGATGTCCACTCATTATGAAAACTTAAGACTTGGGTCATATGGAAAAATGGATAAGATTGATCACAAACATAAAATGAAGGAATACACCAGAGAAACAGCTGAGGTGACTGCAATCCCCTGTAGAAAAATTAACCCCTGAAAACTTAAAAAACAATCTCTTAAAAGTACATGCAATGCATAGACATTAACAGTGCAATTTCCACAAGGATGAATCTACAGATATTTTTGTTGTAAGGAATATAGGAAAAATATTGTTTTGATTTCATGTCAAGGCTACATTTAAAAGCGATGTATGTCCAGTCTGAAAACAAAAGAATGAAATAAATGACTTTAAGTACAGATTTGATTTGGACAGTATGCCTTTCACATAAAACTCTTGTGCTTCCATTGTATTAGTCCTTAAATGCATTTACAACAAGAACTAACCTAACAAAACTTAAAAATGATCTCTTGGACTACTAGGAATGCATAGATATTGACAATAGAATTTATGAAAGGTACAATCCATAGACCCATACCTGATAAGGAATATAAGAAATATCATTTGATTGCAAATCAAGGTTAAGTTTAAAGTGTGATGCATCTCCTATCTGAGAAAAGAGTAAAATGAAGCAGACTTCCCTCTTGCAACTACAACATGTTCATCACCCTCCTTCAAAATGCATTGGTTAAATGAGTTCAATTTTAAGCAAAGACAAATTTACTCTACCGCAGAATCCTGGACCCTATATGCATGCCATTATCTTTCCCCTTCTGAATAAAATGGTACCAATATCTATGTGCCACACCACAATATGGTACCACCATATGTCCATGTTATCAAAAACATATCCAACATATGTGCCACATTTTAAATCTAAAATGCAAAACACAAGATATTGGGCAAAGAAGCATTTTCATAAGCACTGTGCCACATAACACCATGGTACCACCATATGTCAACGTTATTTAATACACATCAAGTCAAATTTAAATGAAAGTCAAATTTCCAAGATACATCATATACCTAGGAAAACCTACATCTAAGAAGCCTCGACAATTGCATTCTGATCTGCAGTAAATAAAACTTCTTAAACATATAACAAAATATAGAAGTGTCAAACTCATTCTTATGAGACAACATACATTTCAAATTTGTAATGGAAACTGGACAGATGTTTACAAGATGGTACAAAACATGCCTTCTATTTTGATAAAAATAAGGGGTGACTCTTTACTTCTCAACAACAGTAAAAGTTCCGTCAAATGCAAAATGTAGAAATGTGAGCATTTCCCCTTTAGGGTAACTACCATAGAGACACATTTGTTGAGTGCAATGTTGCTGCTTATATGTGGTTCATGTTCCAGCTTCTCGAATCAAGGCCTACTCCTCTTTCACATTCCATCATACACTTGTGCTTCAAATTCATTATGCAGTGGTATAACAGTGCATACTCCCTAGACACTTCATCTCATATGTGCTAGCATATATTACTCCATGTTGATTTCTTCCCAATTATTATGATTCCATGTGCTGTTTCCTAGATTAATGGAACACCCAAAAGAGGACCCCATGTATATTGGGCATATTATGTTTAAACTTTAGGCTACTGAGCCAAGATGTGTTGGGTCTGTGTGCCAATGTGTTTTTAGGTATTTTAGGGGCCAATGGACCTATGCTTATATGTTTTGAGGCTAGAGTGCCTTGTGATTTTACGACAGTGAGCTATCTGCTATCTACTAACATTAGTAATAATACACTATTGCTGCAAACCAAGTCAAACAAGAGAAATGGGGGGCTAGGACACCACAAGTTGGATAGCTATATATTGAGTAGAAGGTTATGTAATGCTTTGTCAAGGATTGTTATTGTATTTGAAACATTGTTTTAGGAGGTCGCCCCTTGAAGAGGCAAGTGAACATAGCTCTTTATTTTTTTAATTAACAAGAGATATTTCTCAGGATATATCTATTTTTTACACTACATTTTATGTGAATGCTCTGAAATTTTCAGGTTAAACACATTGCCTAAGTCCTCTGTTCAAATCTATTTGATATCTAATTAATCGAAAGCATATACTTATAGTGTTGTTGTTGTTTAACTAAACTATGCTCACATTGAAGGTTGATATTTAGAACCTACGATGATGCCACAACATTGATAGTTAAAGGGGTTGGAAGGAATTGTCTAAGTCCAAACAAAGATGAATTAACCTAGTTTGGAAATTGATTCAAAATCCAGATTCAATAGTAAGCCTCCAATTCACAACATTTTTCTCATATGAAATTTTGCAGGACATTAACAAAACTTTCAATTATTTCAAGAGGACTTCCTTACAAGTTCAATTTTCAATTTTCTCCTCATAAGATTTCATTATTTCTCCTGCATTGAGTGTGTGAATGTTAAACAACATAGCATCATGATTGCAGTGACATAAACTTTTACAAGAATTGATTCCCCTTAGGTTAAATACAACACCTCTAAATTCCAGAGTGCTATGTTGTCTTAGCAAAAAGAATAATTCTTAGACAGGGTGCAAAGCAATGGAATAAGAAAATGCTCGCTGCTTGGTTTTAGCAGCAATACCAGAAACCGCCATGAGAGTATTGTCGATATCTAAAATTCTAGAGCGGTTCGCATCTCTATCATCACAATATTGGAGATTCATTTGACAGACACCATGAAAAATGTCGTTCTTGGCAATCATGATAGGTGTCTCAATCTTGATATTATAAAAACCAAATTTTATATGTCCAACTTTGAACTGTGGTTACAGAGGATGCTTTCCTTCTCACAGGCCCACTTAACTCGTTATTTAAAATATCAAGAAAACTAAGCTCCAGTGCACCAAAAATGCTTGGAATTGAACCAGATAGTTTGTTGTTTGAAAGATTTAAGGAGTTTACATCAGCAATAGATCCAATAACTAAAATTAATTTTATGTAGTGTATATTATAAATATAGTATACTACTAAATTGAAATGAATAAAAAACATTTATAGAGGAAGAAAGCTATCATCGTGATTACCAGTACATGTTTTACATTCTTTGTGCTTGCTGTACTAGTAATCACATATTAGATAAATCATAATACTTAGAATCTTCTGACAGATCTAAGCTCCAGTGAGAATCTTCATCGAATGGGTCTGTACCATGAAGAGTTGAATTCATTTGTGTGATAAAGAGATGATGTGAGAACAAAATGGAGATGGTATGAAGATGTCAGGTTATAACAGAAGGACTTTCATCTAGAGGTCAAGTCCAAGGGAGGAGAGTGCAAGTTGGTCACAGCAAAGGGGAGGAAACCTAACAGCGAGAAATCGAAGGATAGATTTCTGGGTTATGTTGCAGGAAACATGCCCTTCATAGGGGATATAAATACTATCATAGGATCTGAGTGTATCCCTTGGCAAATTCAAATCACTGTATTTAATAAAATTTAAAAAAAATTATTTTTGGTTCTTGCAACTCTACCTTTGTTTTTTTACATGTTTTGTAGCAAAATTGATCCAGAGGAACTTGTGAAGAAGATACACACCCACTCTGTAGTAGTGACACTTGTATTGAAACTACTAATAGAAGAGGTGGGACCACTATGGCAAATATGGAGACTAGGGCATTTGGCTAAGTGTGGAATTATCTCCAAATTTGTAAGTCAGTCACCCATGTTGATTTTTTATAATTATTGCAGATGTGTATTTTTCCTTGGATGAGAGGCAGAGGCAGAGGCGGAGTAGAGACATGATTCTCTATTTGTGGATAGAGGTGGATGTACTGTACTTAGATCTAACATGGCAAACAAATATCAGACACCTAGAATTTGTAGACTAGACTTAGGAGGATTTTAAGATGGTTAGATGCCTGAAAGTGTTGAGGCGGAGGATACATATTGTTGCAGACATATGGGGATACCATTCTCTGCAGACAATGAATTTTGGAGATCCCCGACCTGTGTTACTTGTTAGGGCACAAATCAAAGCCTGTGAAGTGAAGGAAAATTTGACATACATATTTATAACTCCTAGTGAATATTTATGGAAATCAAAAACCTTCCATTAAGAGTGATAGTCAAAACCTGAAAGAAAATGCTTTGTCAAAAAAATATGTTTGGAGTCTGATTTTGTGATTGCTATTTGGATGCCAAAGATTTGTAGGCAGTGGATATGTTGATGTGTAAGAGCAAGCACATAATTTTTCTTGAAAAGTAACAAGTGTCTCCCTTAGGGAAGTGAAGAAAAAATGCATGATACCTGATGATGTTAAATGTTGAAGAGGGCGCTGTTGGTGATGACAAGGTGGCGACTACCTATTTAATTGCAATCACTGTGATTACCAGTACAGCAAGCACAAAGAATGTAAAACATACATCGCTAATAACCTTTATCAGTTTCTGTCCAAAGGTCTCTACGGAATTTGTCGACTTCATGCCTTCGTCTTCTGTCTCTGCAACTTCTGTACATGCAAGCAGACAGACTATAAGGAAAACCATGCACAAATAGAGGAAAAAATCAAACCCCTTACAGCAAAGAAAAATCAATGCAGAGGTCAAGTCCAAGGGAGGAGACTATAGGAAATAATGGTTAGATCTGTCAGAAGATTCTAAGTATTATGATTTATCTAATATGTGATTACTAGTACAGCAAGCACAAAGAATTTAAAACATGTACTGGTAATCTATGGCATAACATGAGTTTGCATAGGATATTGGGGACAAGACTCTAGAGGAGGGCATTCATTGGGGTGAAGCCAGAGATAAGGTAGTTGAGAATCTCTGGTTTTCCAGTATACATTCATGTGCCTGCGAAGAAGAGGACAAGGCTACACCCTTCAAGCGAGAAGGGGATATTTGTTGGATATAGAGAGATCTAAAAAGCTTACAAGATTTTTATACTAGTGCAGAGGAAGGCAATTGTGAGCATAGATGTTAAGTTCAAGGAGATCTTGTCATCTAGGAAGGTTTATGAGTTGCTCCTTCGAGTTTTGTCACAAGACAAAGGTGGTTTGAGCAAACATTGAGGGATGCTGAGAAGCATGTTTAGGTCATAGGAGCACATTTAGGGAGAGCGGACATCTAAAGAAGTTTATGAGGTATGTTTCATTGATGACTAACATCATTGATGAGGAAATAGACTAGGAAGTTTGGAGGATTGCAATGCTGAGGGAAGATGCATGGGACATTGTGTTGGGATTGAAGGGAAAGCCGATTCTAGCATAATATGAAGTCAATTGAATCATATATACAGTAAAAAAAATCCTCAGGGTGCTGAATCATATATACAGTAAAAAAAAACTAATTTAAATCACACAAATCAAAATCAAAATTTCACCTGAAGCTCCAAAAAAAATCTCACTAAGCATAAACACAATTCCTTTCAAAAAAATCTCACTAAACATAAACACAATTCCTTTAAAATATAGTATGGAAATATATATTTCAAAAGCATTCATAACGTACTCAAATGTATCACAGTAAAAGAAGATTTAACAAACTGGTATGTGAAAATCCTTTTTTTTCATTCAGTGTAATTGAGGAAGGATACAAGCTTAAGAAAACTGAAAACTTTACATATCATTAACCTTTTACAGGACAAGCTCCCTTCATTGGTTGGGCATCATCTCCTATAATTTCAAGCCATGCAACTACTTCTTGAACTGTGGGTCTTTTAAATTGGTTTTGATTAGTACACATGCAAGCAACATCAAGTACCTGCAACATTTGATCCTCATATCCTTTGCCCTGGATCAAAGGATCAAAGACCTCCTCCTGCTTACCTTCGGACCTCATTTGCTGCACCCATGTCACCAAATCACTGCTTATTATTGACTTGGAGACTTCAACTGGCCGCCTTCTAGTGAGCAACTCCAAAATAACAACCCCCAAACTGTAGACATCACCTCTGAGAGTAGCTACCCATGCTTGTCCATACTCGGGGAATGTATCCCAGAGTGCCTACTAATTCTGTGGTCACATGTGTATCAAATGGAAAAATCAACCTTGAAAGGCCAAAATCTGCAACATAAGCTTCAAATTGCTCATCTAAGAGAATATTACTAGACTTGATATCTCGATGTACAATGTGAGGATCACATACCCTATGCAAATATGCCAACCCCCTGCTTGCTCCTTGAGCTATTCTTAGTCTAGTAGGCCAGTCCAACATTGGGCTTCCATCATGCCTTTCATGCAACCAATAATCCAAACTCCCATTTTCCATGTAGGAGTAAATAAGCAACCTGAAATTGTCAATTCTGCAATACCCTTGCAACGATACAAGATTCTTATGTTGAGCTCTTGACAAAGCTTCCACTTCTGCTGTGAATTCACGCTCCATCTAACCACAATCTCCTGTTAATATTTTGATAGCTACTTTTGTACCATTCCCCAAGGTGGCTTTATATACCAATCCAAATCCTCCACATCCAATGATGTTGGCCTGATCAAAATTATTGGTGGCTTTTAGGATATCAGCCACAGTTAGGTCCTTGATATCATGATTTTGGAATAGAAGCACTAAGGAAGATCCTAAAGCATCAGAGATTCTATGAGACATGCTGCACTGTATCTCATTTACATCTGCCTCAGTTTTAATGGGTTTTCTTGATAGGCTCCACAGCAATGCACCTAGAAAAAGAGCAATACCAACTCCAACACTAACTGCTATACCTAAGATGCCATTCCTGTTCAATCTCCGAGTCTTGACTTTGAAACCCATGTAATCATAACCTGGCTTTAAAATACTGGCATTGCAGGGAGAAAGAGGCGGTCCATATAGACTAGGGTTGCCTTCAAAACTAGATTTTGGAAAAGTATCGAACTGCTTTCCTGAAGGAATAAGTCCTTCCAAATGGTTATTGGATACATTGAATTTTGACAAAAATGTGAGTTCCTGAAGAGATGTGGGTATTCTTCCAGTCAGACTATTGTCTGAGAGATCTAAACTCTCCAAGTTTGTCAAATGAGAGAGCTCATCTGGCATGTTCCCTGTTAAACTGTTGCTCCTTAATTCCAAAATGTGAAGCATTTTCATGCACCCGAATTCTGGCCATATACTTCCATTGAGTTTATTGTTGCTTAAGTATATCGCAGGAGGAAACTTGGACAGCTGCTTGTACTGCAGTCCAGATGCATTTTCATTGTGCTTAACAATTAGTGGCAATTCAAATGAAGTTTGATCCATATCAGTGTAATTTTTCTTAGATATTAGGCTAGGCAGCTTTGTGAGTTCAAGGGGAATCGATCCAGAGAAGGAATTGTTTGCAATATCCAAGTAAAAAAGAGACTGGAAACTGCCAATCCAATGTAGAATGCTTCCAGTGAGGTTATTCCAGGAAAGGTCCAATACCTGCAACTTTGAACAATTCCTCAACCAGCTGGGAAACTTCCCTGAAAGAGCACAATTTCCAAGGGCAAGAATCTGAAGCCCTTCAAAGCCCGTGATGCCTTGCGGAATGGACTCCTGATGGAAGTTCTTAAACATAATCAAAATACTGAGGTTCCTGAAGTCCTGAAAAACATGAAGGGCTCTTGTAATATTTCTCAGGCTATTGTTTGAGATGGAGAAAAAGGTGAGAGACTTAAGAGATGTTATGCTCTCTGGGATTTGACCTTCAAGTTTGTTTCTTGACAAGCTTAATGACTTGATCTTTATGCAGGTCGATAAAGTAGGTGGAAGCTGACCGGAGAACTGATTGGAAGCAAGATCAAGTGAAATCAGGTCAGGAAATCTTCTGAAATCAAGATGGATCTCTCCACTCAGAGAATTGTTCCTCAGGTTGATGACTTGCAATTTGTTACACTGAGATAAAGATGTTGGCAGGCCTCCACTGAACTGATTGCTATAGAGAACGAGTTGTTCCAACTTCTCAAGCTTTCCAAGCTGCTTGGGAAGATTTCCTGTGAAATTGTTGCCATAGAGAGACAAAATGGTGAGATTTGATAGGTACCCAATATCAGAATTCAGAGCCACAGAAAGCCTGTTGACGGGTGCAGAGAACCTTATCAAAGATGATATATTATATAGATCCTTCGGGAGAATTCCCACGAGGTTGTTGAAACCCACTTCGAACTCCTCAAGTACCTTACATTCTTGCAGCCCTTCATCAAGGCGTCCCTCAAATCTATTCATCGAGAAATCAAGGATCCTGATTGAGCTCAAATTCTTGCAAATAACTGTTGGAATTGGACCAGTGAAGGAATTGTTACTAACATTAAGGGCAATCAGATTTGAAAGAAAGCCGAGGAGGTGAAGCCTATCTGAAAAGGAATTGCTTGAAACGTTGATGGATTGAATCTCCAAGTCTCTGCTATATGCGAACTATGGGAGGCCCTAACGGAGTCCGGACCAGAGAGAGTCGGCCAGGCCTAACGGACCATGATGGGATTCCTATGACTGTTTTTTTCCGACTCGGTCTCGCTCAGCCAGCAAGAAATTAGAAGATCGATGTGCTAAAAGCCCAGCCACCTCTCTAAAAGGGAGAATGCCATGTAAATCTAGAAAATCGATTGAAAAAATGGGGCGAATGCCATAGAAATCTGGAAAATCGAGGGCGAATATCATGTTTCTAGTTTTGTGCGCCCTTTTTTTTGGTGGGCTAGTATTAAATAATTAATTATTTTTAAAATATTTTTTGGGCTAATTTTATTAAACTATAAAAATTGGGTTTTATATAAAAAATTCGCCCTAATAAAATTTAAAATCCCTTAAAATTCGCCTTTGGGCTAAAATTCGCCCCTAAAATTTTCCCTGATATAAAGAGGAAAATGTTGGTATTCAAGTTGATCCTTCTTAAATGTTTGTGATGATTTCATCCTGAGCTTGTTCTGATGTCAATTATAACACTTTTCCATGATTCATGTCTGGCCATAAAGTGTGTGTGGTATAACATGACCAATTTAATTAGTAGGCCAAGAGCACCAAAAAAATGAGTGATTTACACGTTCAACACCAAACTATCACTAGCATCTATGAGAGCTTTCATACCATCGACAAAACCCATCAATAATTCTAATTCCCTGATATATTTTTGAAATGATGGGATTTTAAGTGGAATCCATCTCCTTTAGTTTGTAATCAAATTCATTAGCCTCAGCTAGCTGGTTATTATCCAACCATCGAATTGCCTGCTCAATTGCATCTCCAATCCTTTGTTTTTCAGATGAATCCAACTTAGCAGAAATTTTCTGGACCTTAATTGATTGTGTTCCTCATGTTTTATTCATAGTTCTCTAACATTTTTTTTGGATTCTACATTCAACTTCAACTCCTCATCCTCGACGCTTGTGGAAAATTACTAACATATGTATAGTCCTCCGGCTATGGCATACGGTTGACACCTGCATGGTCTTTCTCCAGCTTGGTGCTTGAAATTTTACACCTGAAAACTTGGGCTCTCTTGCTGGTATGAATCTCCATTAATCAGTTTATCATTTGTGAGCTCGATATCCGGAGGCCCTTCAACTCGATCAATGTTTTCACATGCTGAGGTATCATGTCATTATTTTAGGGACATAAATATAAAGGGGTATAAAAATGTTAATGAAAAAATGAATACCTACAATATCTAATGAAATTAGGGGTTTTTTAAATTGGGAAAATGTATTGGGTTAGTATTGGTAGGGGGTTAAATAAAGTGATTTTAAGAGGTATTTTCCAACATGTAATCAAATTAAGGGTATTGTTTAGTATGCCATGAATGCACGTGATATGTCATAGGTTAATTGAGTGACACCCCTATGGCCAAGGGGTACTCTTAGTTTGAAGGGATTGACTCTGAGGAGACATTTGTTCCTATGGAAAGGTACTCTTCTATTATATCAATCCTTCCTTTGGCTCCTCATATGGGGTGGAATATCCACCAGATGAATGTGAAGACAACATTCCTCAATGGATTTATTGTGGAGGAGGTGTACATTGAATAACCTGAAGGTTTTGAGAACTTTGACACAAAGTTGCATGTGTGCAGACTCAATCAAAAATTCTATGGGTTGACAAGATCGATAGTTATCTCACCAGTTTGGGCTTCACCAAAAGTGAAGCAGTGAAAAACTTTGCCACATCTTGGTAGAAGGTAAACTGTTGGTTATTATCTTATATGTTGATGAATTTATTTTTACCCATGATGAAAATCTTATCATATATTGCAAGGAGGAACTTGAAAGAGAGTTCAGAATGAAGGATGTGGGTCTCATGTATTATTTCCTTTGTTTCTAAGTATGGAAAGGAGAAGGGGAACTTTTTGTATCTTAGGGAAAGTATGCCAATGAGATACTTTAGAATTTTTGCATAGACATATGCAAACCCATGGAGACTCCTCTACTAACCAACAAGAGGAAGGAGGATGCCACTTCATATGAGGAAGTCAATGCTACCCTTTAAAGGTAGTTGGTGGGTTCACTAATGCACCTTGTTAACGCATTACCAAACATATGTTATGAAGTCAACTAGCTGATCTAAGCCATGGTTTAACTGACCAAATTTTTTTTGAGAGCTTCTAAACATGTTCTATGGTACTTCATAGGCACTACTTAGTTCAGAATATGGTATAGAAGAAGAAAAGGAGTGAAGCTTTGTGGCTTCACATGTGCATATTGAATGGGGAATCCATCAGACTCGAAGATCACATCATCAAGAATTTTTAGTGTTGGGTCATCAGTGTTTTCTTCGTACAATAGGAAGCAAAAATCTTGCACATAACTTAGCAGAATCAAAGTACATGGTTCTCATTCAAGCAACTTGTGAGGAAATCTGGATGAGAAATATTATTGTTGGGTTACTTGATCAGATGATGGATCCTAATGTGAAATAATATGATAGTAAGAGTTGCATCAACCTCTCTAAAAATCATGTTTTTCATGATCGGTCCAAGCACATAAATATCTTATACCACCATTTATGAGATTGTGTGTAGAGTTGGAGCATATTGTTGCGATACATTCCGAAATAGGAACAAGATGAAGACATTTTGAAAAAAAAATTATGAAGAGCTAAATTCTAGTTCCATAGAGGCGTGATCGAGATAGAAGATAATCCCTTTCTTGCTGAGAGGGAGTGTTGAAAATGCAACAATAAAGTCTAGTTTTGACTTTTCCTTGGGCAAACTACATTAAAATTCAAATTTCATTTCAGTTGAATATTTAGAGGTTGTTAACTAAGGTGACATGGCTCTTGTCACTCTATTAACTAATTTAGTTCTATTTGGATACAGTCAAGTTCAGTTCAGTATAATTGATTTCTAATTTCTGACACTCTATTACAGTTAAGTTGATTTACTATGAGTTAAACTAGTTCCAACTATTGGATAAACTAGTGGAAGGTGAAGTTGTGTAGTGTAACTTCAATCAAACTCAGTGGTCATCTAGTTAACTGATCAATCAACCAAAAATAAATGATGCATGCAGATAATTTGAGTTACCCAATTGAGATTGGAGTTCAAGGGAAGTGTACTATCAATTGAAAACTCATCCAAGTTGTAAAGGTGGTGCATATAGTAAAAGGATGGGCCTACAGTGTTAGGTCCCTATATTACTAGTATAGTCCCTTATTTTTGTTGGTGTAACCCCCTTATTGTTATTATTTTACCCTTGTAACCCCCATTTTTTTATTATTGTGCCCTTAAATTATTATTGTTAGGTTGGCTAGGATTACATTATGGCCCACTAGGATTACATTATGGTCCCATGGACTCCTATATATAGAAAGGGGGTTTTGTAAATTGTATCATCCAAGAATTGTTCATTTATGTAATGTATTGGAGGTTTCCCCCTCGAAGTGGCTCTTTTCTTCTATTTTTGGAGCTGGTTACACAACATTTGGTATCAGAGCTTTGGATTCTAAGGTTTCGCTGCTCCAAAAGGGTCATCGTGGAATTTTCGCTATAACTTTTTTTATACGATGTTTCTAAACTTGAAATTTTTAGGGTACGAAGCTGAAATCCTGAGGAAGAATGTCTAAAAATTTCAGAGCTTTGTTCAGAACATTTTCGGAGATATGATCTGTGGAAGTTAGGTATTGTTTCAGGCTCCTAAACAGGTCATTGTGGAATTTGCGCTATAAATTTTTTCTACTGAGGTTCAGAATCTGAAATTTCGATGGTGCGAAGCTGAAATCCTAAGGAAACTCTTCAAAAAATTTCAGATCTTGGTTCGCAATATTTTTTGATATATGATCTGTGGAAGGTAGTGCATTTTCAGGCTCCCGAATTTCATCTCAAAAAGGTGATCGTGGGAAAATTTCAATGACTCTCTCTCTGAGCATCAAATTGGAGTGCCATAAAATGTGGTCACAAGTACATGGACTTTGGTTTCTTGGCTATCAATTTCATAGGTGAAGGATGAATCAATGACACGTGGCAAGTCATACAATTTCGCTATACTGAACCAGTCCATAATTAGGTCATTATGGGGGATTGGACATAACTTTGTCTTGGAGAATCCAAATCAGTCAGACCTGTGGCATTCAAAACAGAATTCAGAGGGCTAATTTAGTGCTGAATTTCAGATATTTAAGATCTGCAATCATAGAGATAATACAATTTCAATATCGAGCTCCTCAAAGCAAGAAAAATGTGTGTATTTTTTTTTTTAATTGCATAACATTTGTTTGAAAAAGAAGTTTGAAGTGATTCCAAGGGCATATTGAAGAATATTTATAAGAATTGGGTTATATAATGCCTCCAAAAAATAATTCCATACCCATTAAGCCCTCAGAAATCTATACAATGATGCATGAAGAGGAAGAATTGCAGTATGAGATATCAAAATTACGGTACCAAGTGCAAAAAATTTCGAGCTTACGAAGAGCAAATGAAGATGACATAGATGGTTTAAAAGCATAAATGAAGGCTAAGTTGGATGGTTTGAAGGATCAAATAAAATCTAATATGGATGGTAAATTAGTAGAATATCACATCGAGCATCAACAACAAGTTCTCCAACTCTCAAAGGATAGCCTAACTTTGGTGCAGAATCAAATAAAACAACAGGAATATCAACATCACATTGAAAGAAGTTCTGAAGAAATAATAGAAACAAGAACTCGAAAAGTACGATCAATTTCAGAGTATCTCAGCAAGTGGAAGAAATTTCCTATAGAATATTCCACATGGGAGGATGAGAATTTTATACAGAAGCATCAAGAAATAATCAAGCGTTGAGGACAACACTTGTTTGAAGGAGAGGGGCATGTTAGGTCCCTATATTACTAGTATAGTCCCTTATTGTTGTTAGTATAACCCCCTTATTGTTATTATTGTACCCTTTTAACCCCCATTTTGTTATTATTGTGCCCTTAAATTATTATTGTTAGGTCAGCTAGGCTTACATTGTGGCCCACTAGGATTACATTATGGTCCCATGGACTCTGATATATAGAAAGGAGGTTTTGTAAATTGTATCATCCAAGAATTGTTCATTTATGCAATGTATTGGAGGTTGCCCCCTCGAAGTGGCTCATTTCTAAGGCGTTGATATCTCTTTTCTTCTATTTTTGAAGCTGGTTACACAACATATAGGAATTGCGCAATCTGGTTGAGTTGTTTCCCTAAAAAATTGAGGACAATTACAAAATGAATAAAGTAAGGAAATATAAGGTTGGAGGCTTGAAAATTGGCTATGTATTCGTGAAATTCAGTTATTCAGGGAGGATAGAAAATACATGTGCAAGTTGTGCACAAGCTTCAACAATCATATTGGATTCATCCAAATTCTTTGATTAATGCAATACATATAGTAAGGGGTTTTGAGCAGTTGCTTTCCCCTAGATAAATCTTTGTGCATGTGTGATGTGTCCTTTTTCAAGTTAATGTTTTTTGTTCTCGATCGCGAATTTACTTTTGGAGATCAATAGGTAGCTTCAAGTCTTGTGATTTAGTAAATTTCATGATCAATTTCGAATCTATTAATTAATTTATATAAATTGGGTTCTTTCGAGGATTTTTTTGTTGATTGGATCAACTGTTTTTGTCTTCTTGATATTTTTCCATTGGAAAACATAAAAATAAGTGTAATGAACATACCTACATTGGTGAGAATAATGAAAGTTGAAATCAGTAATATATATCAACATAAATCAAATATCAATGTACCATAGCAAGAAGTGACTCATAAATCATGCACATAGTTTCAAAACCAAGTATCATGACTTGTTGCAACAAGTCTTCTTCTAGTGTAGTTCCATATTTTATTTCTTGCATGTTTTAAACCCCATTCTAAATCATAGATTTGATATAAAAGATATTTTTGTTCTATTAATTTTAAACTTAGAGAATTACAACAACATAGATACTTAGAAATTCCACAATAATTTTTGTACATACCACCATATACTCACAACCCTTATTTAACCCAATGTAAATCAATTCTTATGATGGATATTCTTCATATGTTAGCACCTATTTGAAGAAATTCAAGGATCGTTGTCATAGAAAAACTTAAAATATGCAAAAATGAAACCTTGAGTTGTTATAAGGAAATATTAACAAATACGCACTAACTTTGAAATCAACATTTTTCTTCCTTGTTGTCCTTTTTTATGTGTTGAATGAGTTCCATTTTGTTTTTTTCTCTGCAAGAAAATAATTGAAAATTAATATTTAATGCTAAATTATTTTTATATATGAACAAATTCAATCATTATTACATACATTTCAACCATGTTGTTGTTGAGATGGACCCTATGATACAATTATGTCTATTTCTTTTACCATCTCCTTATACATGTTTTTGGACATTCCTACTAGGATTTTTTGCATATCAACGTGCTGATCATTTGGGATTTTCATAATCTTCCTGAAAAAGGTAAAAAACTATTTTTATATTGATATCGGAAAACTAAATACAACAAAATATATATTAATAAATGAATGGTTTCTAATAATATATGCATATGATTATAGAAAATCATTTTAATTAGGAACATTTCCCTTAAAATGGTTGTTTTTTGTTGTTCTATGTTTTTTCTATAGGAAGTGTGACATGTCTCATTGACCATTTCTTTGGAAACAGTCCTCGTAGTTTATATATAATTTGGTTCTTAGAATAATTGGATTGATTTTTGTATTGTAAGTGGAAAGTACGTATATATGTTTGTTTCACTAGACCCCTCATTGTTTTGTTAAAAAATCCCCCGCTTTTATTAACCTCCAACACCACTCCATATGATATAAAGAACAATTCATCGTCATTTACATGTTCTATATTTTTTCTTTTCTTAGAACGAGATTGATATTTTATATTATTGTTGCTACGTCTAGAACATTAAACATATACGAATTAATAGACTGTTTGAAATATGTTATCCAGTATTATTAAGTATATTGTTAATGAAAAAAATTAAAAAAAAATCATATTGAATAGTATTATTTCATTCACGTGATTCATCCTTCTGCAATTATTCTATAAGCCTTCTATGCTCCTCGGATATTGATGTGTTTATCCCATTAAATACACAAGGCATTTAATTGTTGAGCATCATCATGGAATATTAAATTTTAAAATAAATTTAAATTATGGTGGTGATATTTGTAAGGATAAATGCAAGGAAGTGATTTAATGATGTTATTTGGAGGAGACACGTCAGTGCATTATATTACACCATGAGCAATGATAAACAAACTAGAGATAATAAAAAATGTTATAACATATCAGTGTGTTGTATTACAAAGGGAGCAATGGCATGTTACATTATACAGGGCACATTGTAGAACATATAAAAATGGACAGGGCCAACAGGGTTTGGATCTAATGGAAAAAGTGATTCCCTTCTTTACATGTGAAATTTCCTATATATAGTAAGTTCACAAACCCATTAAATTTAAAATGGAAAACCCTAATTATAAAGTGGTAAAGGAAGTTAAACACTAACTTGAAATTTTGTAGGAAGAAGCAAAGGTTTAATGTAAGTATTGAATTTTATTGTTTTTTTTTTTATAGATTTTAATTAAATTTAAATAGGAAAAGTGATTATAAAAAATTTTACTAGTAAAATAAATAGTAAATTTTTTATTATACTTGGTTTTTAAATTTTTTTTTTCTAAATTGTGAATAAATGTAACAAAAACTGTAAAACAATTTAACAGTATAATTTAAATTTTTTGCAAATGATCTCTCTTTGAATTAAACCCTAACATAAATTGTAAAAAAAATTATTAGTAAAATAAACAATTAAATTTTAAATTTTAAATATGTAGGGTTTTGAGTGAATCACCATACCTTTCATATTCTGATCTTCTAAATAGTTCTGTTGCTTGAGAGTGTTCTGTTGTTGCACAATGCTCCTGGTATGTCTTTCCTACAAATCACTCCCTTGAAATTTAGGGAAAAATAATGAAATAATGAATAATTTTTTCCTATTTAAAATAATTTATGAAATTAGATTTCAAAAAATCAATTGTCGCTCGTTTTTAAATTTAAAAAAAAACTGGAAAAAAAGTCATATTTTCTTTCAATTTATCTGAATATTGATGCATTTGATAATCAAGCACACCTCTGTGTTTATAAGAAAAGTGAACTGGCATTTCTGGGGTACCAAATGTTCTCAACGCACTGTCATGATACAATTATATTTTTTTTTTTGAAATCCTGAAACGGTGCAATTAATTGTTTTAACGCAACAATTTTTCTTTTATTTAAAAGTATTAGTGTTGTAATTGTTATAAGAGCATCGAGATGGTTCAATTCATTTTTATTTTCTAGAATATAGAAATAGAGACGTACCAGTTATGTTTTATTTTATGCATTTGTGTTGTTAGTCATCCATAATTTTTACTATCTGTAGATGACTATATATTGGTCCTAGATTTCTAAAAACAAAATTCCATGAACATTGTGAGTTTTAGAAATCTCACTGGCTTCATTATCCTTAGAGAAATTTTTTCACTATTCTACCATTTTTCCATTCCATGGTTACCCTTCTGCTCCTAAAAGACTTCTTATGTACTTTTACCTACCTTTGTTCTTGTAGATGACGAGGGTTTTTTAGGGCATTTTTCTTGGTTTCATGAATTTCATGGTTAAATCATTAACAAGGCTTGTATCCTGATGTTCTTACACCTTCCCCTATCCTTGATATACCTTCATAAACACTTTCCATCACTCTTATCCCTCAAACTCATCAATTTTCTACAAAACCTACCCTATTGCTACAATTTTACACTTTTCGAGACTAGGCCTGTGTTTTTCCCTTTTGAACCCCTTCCCCTCACTTAATTATTTAAATTCCACTTTTCCCTACTCTCTAACATCTATCCATATCCCCCAAAAGTTTCCCAAGAATTTAGACAACACTTAACCCCTTCATTCCCCTCCATCTACAAGGCAGTCCTAAATCCCCTGTTTTGCCTACACCAAACCCTAATTTCCCCTTCCAACTAAGCTAGGGTTTATTATGGAAAAGAGGCATAGGAGAAAAGTATCCATATGATAGGTCATATCATCGAGCATAAATCCATACCAACTCATAAACCTCATGCCTCCATCATTTTCCAGGAATTCATTCCAAAGGACAAATCATTTGCCATACCTAGGGCTAGTTTTTCTTCAAACTATGTTTCTGACCAAAAAGAGATGAATTTGAAAAAATTAAGAGAGTTTTATTTCCATAAAGGGTCCAAGAAGAAAAAAATCCTTCAGTTTTTACACAGGTATCATGGTTTGGGAGCAATGTCAAAAATACTGGTGTCACAGGAGAATTGCTGCACTTCTGGAACGACCTTGGGAAAATCAGGTTTTCTCATAAATAGAGTGTCCAAATGAATTTTTTGATGGGTCAAAAGACAATTTACTCGAATAGATTTCCAATGAGCTATCATGAGCTCAATTTTGAGTTGAGGAAGGCCTCCCAAAGTTTTCTACACCAGCACTCTTCATTTCTGCACCATCATTCATCACTTTTCAACCAGTATTGGGAGAATCAAATTTTAATAGGTAAAATCAACTCCAATCAGAGAAAAAAAGGTATATTTAGAAATTTTACTAGAAAATATTTCCAATGAGCTATCATGAGCTCAATTTGGAGTTGAGGAATGCCTCCAAAAGTTGTCTGCACTAGCACTCTGCATTTCTGCACCATCATTCAGCACGTTTTGACCAATCTTCGAAGAATAAAATTTTGACAGGTCATATCAACTCCAATCATAGAAAAAATGGTATATTTGGAAATTTTATAGGATAATATTTCCAACGTGCTATCCTGGGCCCAATTTTGACATCGAGAAGGCCTCCAAATTCCCTCTGCAAAAGGTGCTATGCATAGGGAAGCCTGACAGGCCTAAAAATCATTCAGGCACTGCACTTAGGGCTGGGAGGACCCGACAGTGCATTCAAGCACTGTGCTTAGGTCTGGGAGGACCTAATAGTGCGTTCAGGCACTGCGCTTAGGGTATAAGCGACCCAAAAACATGTTCAGGCGCTGCGCCTAATCCAGAAACCCTCCTCCACTTGCAAATTGCTAAAAAACCACAAGGGAGCACCTCCAACCTGCATCCAAAGACCTGCAAGGATACCAAAATCTGGTAGGTGGATGTTGTTCCTTCTCCTCTAGTAAAATTCATTATTTTATGCTTAATGGAATTGATTAAACCTTAGTGACTAGAAACCGTAATTCCTCATAACAAACACTATGTTTTAACCTCCAACCAAGGAATTATCAATCAAGAAGGGTGTGAATTAGGGTAACTGCAGTGAGTTTAAGTTAAACCTTCACCAAAGCTCAAAGGCAAATCAGTCATAAACCCACACCTCCATCTCACTCACTTACAAGAACTTCCTTTCACCATAATTTCATTTCACTCCTACCACCAAGTTTCACAAGCAGGCCTAGGATTGTTTAAAGGCATCATTAATCACCATGTCAGGAGAAGAAGGAAGTGGAAGTGAACAAGCAAGTGACCATGAGAATGAGGGTGAAAATGAATCAAACCAAAATGAAGATGACGGTGATGATGAGTCAAACCAACAAAAAGCAGAAAACATGGAAATGGAGGGAGATGATAACAATACAACAAATGAAGAAGCTGAAGATAGCATAGACACCAATGAAGCAAGCAACAATGAAGAACAAGACAGTCATGACAGTCATGACAACAATGAGGTTCCTAGTAGCAATAGAGGTTGTGATGAAGCATAGAACATGATGAATGATGACAAAAATGATAAAAGTAAAAACAATGACACCAAGGACTAGGCTATTAGTGAAACTGGTGGTAATAATGATAAAAATGAAGAGCTTGATGATAGTAGCAAGGATCACAGTCATGAAGAAGACACCAAAAATATCACAAGAAAACATCTTCTATTGAAATATCAGAGAGGAGAAAGGCATGTGTTTGCTGCCTCAAAAAAGACAAGGGGCCATGCCTTCCACATCTACCAAGCAACTAGATAAAGAAAAAAAAAAGGTAAGAAAGGTAAGCAGGAGCTTGAACAAGGATTTGGCATCATTAACCTTGGTAGTGAAAATGAAGACAAGGAGTGGGCCACTAGCATACTGCTCCAAAGCAAGGATACAGAAATTAGGGATCTAGAAAGATGCCTTGGTATGGCCATGTATAACATTGAATATTATAAGAATGAAAAAAAGTAGCTAAATAAGGCAAAGAGGAACCTTGACCTCCAAGAGAAGATGACCAAGCACTGTGCATTGCAAAATCAAATTGTGAAGGCTAAACTCAAAAAGGCCCATGCCAAGATACAAGCACTCAAAGAGGAAAAAGACCAAGAAAACATTGGAATCTTGGCTAAGGCTTCTTTGCATGCCTCTCAAACCCCATAAGGAAGACATCCACCAATTTTGAGAAAATTTTGACGAATTTTTGTTTTTGCAAATTTTGAGGCCTCTAAGCATAGCATCCTTGGCGCTACACTTTAACCTCATGCATCCTCAGGAGGAAAAATTTGCATTTTTGGAATCCTAAACTCAAGTAAAACATTCTCACCAAATTTAATAGCATTTGGAGCATTTTGACCCCTCAAAAGGCCAAAAAACACCTCATTTTTCACCTTTCTGCCTCATTTTCATGCCTTGTGCTATGCCTAGAGAAGTTTTGGGAAATTTTCCTTTTGGATAGGTTAATGGAGCCCAATCAGAAAAAAAAGGGCAGTTTTTGAAAGTAGACTCAGAAGGCTTTCCAACAGGCCATCACGGAGCCAATTATGACATCGGGAAGGTCATCAAAACTTGGCTGCAAGTGGACCCAGTTTCTCCTGGGCAAGCGCTACGCGTTCAGACCTCACTATGCATTTTTGGCCAAAAAGTCAACAAATGACACTCATTAATTGAAAAATGATATTTTAGTTTTTTTTGAGGCAAATCACTCCAAATTTAGGTGTTAGGAGTTATTTTTGCATTTATTTCATGAGATATTTTGTGCCTTGGGCCTTGCATGGTCTCTTAGGCATAAATGACATTTATGGATGATTTTGACATTTTCAAACCCTAGTTAGGGTTTTTTCCCTCCTTTGCTAGATAAATAGAGCATGAGGGCCTTATTGTAAAAGGTTGGCATT
Source organism: Pinus albicaulis (assembly GCA_034641835.2). Lineage (NCBI taxonomy): Eukaryota > Viridiplantae > Streptophyta > Pinopsida > Pinales > Pinaceae > Pinus > Pinus albicaulis. Next base: position 1,452,279,859 of record CM076579.1, read on the forward strand.
TGATGACTCTTGAGAGCAATATATGGTTTTTTAGATATTGAAGAAGAAATTGGTGTTGTGGAATTTGTGAATGGCTTGTCTGGCTTGATGATGGAGAAGGCTTGGTTGCAGGATCCCTAAGCTTGGTTAATGGTGATGTGCTTCTATTCAGTTAATTTTTTCTTATGTATCATTGTGTTTCATCGTTCTATATTGCAGCGGGACGAAGGTTTTGGACTAAGAAATTTTTTTCAAAGGCACCTTAGTTCTGTTTTTTCTTCACTGCCTCTATGTTTTCCTCTGCTAGGACAGTTTAGAGAATTTTTGGTTTCTCTCTAGGCCCACCAAAGCTTGTTTATATTATGAATGATTTAATACAGTAGAAATCAAATAATTTTTATGGTTATCCTTGATTGTTTGATGTCACTAAAACATTGTTCTTGAGATATTTCTTTGAAGTACCACTAATTAGGTTTTTCCAAAGAGGCTATGTCTCAATCATACCCTTTGTCCATGCTTGAATAGTTGTTTCATAGATCTTTATGGGAGTTACCTCTTCTTTTATTAAATTTATATTTTTATCTTAAATTTTTTCTAACCTTGATGGTAAAAGCACTAAAAGTTAAATGATTTTCTCACCTTCTATAGTTCACTGAAATTTTTGTCTTAAATTCTTATTTGCTTGAGTTGAATCAAAGATTTATTGGTTTGCCTTGTCTTATGATTACTTCTTTATGTTGAATAGTGTTGAAGGCCTTTCTTGTTAAAGTATTTGACAAAATATTCTTAATTTCCCTTTGCCTTACTTTGTTTACAAACTTGATGTGCATCTCATATCACACAAACCTTGAAAATCCATTTGACTAGGTTATATTTGCCCTGTGATGCACCCTGATTCATTGTTGAACTTTCCACGACTTTTGATAAACTCCATATCCCAATGACTTGAAGATTTCCTAATTCATTGTTTCAGAGATCTTTTGGGAGTTCCCTCTTATTTTATTAAATTTATATTTTTATCTTAAATGTTTTCTAACCTTGAAGGTGAAACCACTAAAAGTTAAATGAGTTTCTCTCCTTCTATAGTTCACCGAATTGTTTGTCTTAAATGCTTATTTTCTTGAGTTGAATCAAAGAGTTATTGGTTTTCCTTGTATTATGATTACTTCTTTATGTTGAATAGTGTTGAAGGCCTTTCTTGTTAAAGTATTTGAAAAAATATTCTTAATTTCCCTTTTCCCTATTTTGTTCGCAAACTTGATGTTCATCTCATATCACACAAACCTCGAAAATCCATTTGACTAGGTTAGATTTTCCCTGTGATGCACCCTGATTCATTGTTGAACTTTCCATGACTTTTTATAAACTCCATAGCCCAATGACTTGAATATTTCCTCACTCCATCTATTCTACTTGATTATCTACCCAACCAAAGAAAACAAACAAACCCTAAACTTAACAACTAGCCTAAAATCAAACCCTAAAAGAAAACAAGTTCACATCCTTTGCACAAGATATAGAGAGCCCTCTCCGAGTCCAGGAAGGCTAGGTCCTAGGACTCCAAATACTGTTCTGATGTTACCCCTATTCATTTTTTTTCACGAATCTAACAAATTATGGGGACCTAACATGTGTATTTTTGTACAATAGCACCAATATGGTAACATAAATTCTTTTGGAATGCCAAAAATTGGTGCAAGTATTATGTAAACACCCAAGTGCTAGTATTATTTAAACGCATTGGTCCACTTTGTTCTGGTAAGTGCACCAGTTGGGTTTAAAAGTTATATGAAATTTTATTTTCACAAAAATGGCATATTAATTTCAAATTATTCTTTAGGATGTATTTACATGAACTACATTAGTTCATAGTATACATTTTCCACTTCAGGTGGCCTTATTATTGAAAAATGGTTGGAAAGCTATATTGAAATTCAGATTGTGGTTATATGCTTCTCAAGATTAATTTTAGATATGCACACAAAATTTTATTTCTGATAGTTTTCAAATATAGGGAAAAAATATCAATAATATCAAATGGAAAATTATTCAAATTCCTTCACGGAGTTCTCCCTTTCCATCTGCAGTAAATTTTGATTTTATTTATATTTAGGTTATCTAATTGAACTTTTTTTCTTAATCAATATCAATTTGAATAAAAATTTATCCAAATTTCTAGGATCTTGATTCAAAATCGAGCTCATATGTATAAATATTCCTCCATTTCAGAAACATCGAAAGATCTTATTAGGAGCAACATATCACAAGAAATTGGTAGATAAAAATGGACAACCTCTTCACCTTGAAAATTGGAACATGGCATCTTCCAACCATAATCCTATATCAATGATGGTAATAATTGTTTGGTATAATTTAATTTAAACAAACCAATTTCATTGATGTGCTTAATAATATCATTGATATTATACTAATTAAGTTCAATATTTTTTGAATTTAGGATTCTAGTGATGATTAGTGAACCACCTACCATCTTCTAATGCACTCCACTACAACGTCAACTTGAGAGAAGGTTTCACTAAGAGAAAAAATAAAAGAGGAAGAATACAAATAATGGTTGAATCAACAACCTATTTAATTCACACTACATCCATATTCACCAATTAGGAATGACTACTACAATGGTAGTTCGTCATCACAAGTTGGAAATGAAGGCAATCAATTAGTGGTTGGTATGGATGATTACTTAAGGGATACCACTTCCATTGATAAAATGTTGTTAGATGCATTCTAGAACATTGAATTAGGGGATGATGCTCATATCAATGTTACCTTATTTGAAAGCCTAAAATTTACTTCAACCATCCCTCTCTTTGGACCTAGAGGAAAATCAAAGTCTACTCAATTAAGGACAACAATGTTGTTGTACAACATGAAAGGAAAGTTTGGCATGTTGAATGCATATTTCTCGGCAATATTGAGGTAATTCAATAGCATGATCAATCAAGTTCCTTATATTTTGAGAAATATTTTCACACAATCAATATTAAAAATGGTTTAATTTACGAACGTTAAATATTGGCATTATACAATTATATTCCCAACCAGTTGCTGGCTATTCCAATATAAGGTTCAATGTGTTGAGTTCGCTAGATCCATAGGGACTATGTTGAATTTTTCGCAAAATGACGTCAAAATTTTTTAATCAACATGTTTCGAACCATCTTGTGTGGTTCATCGTCAGGACTAAAATGAGGCTTCTGATAATAGCCATAGAATAAATAATTAGAATGATGTAGAAATTTCCACGACTAAATTATAACATTAAACTATTCTAATAAATTAAAAAGTGCATTCAAATAAAATAAATAATTAAATCAATAAAAAAAATAATAACTCATTTAAAATTCAAAAAAATTTGTTTCAAACATAAGGAATAAATAATCGATACAAAAAATATATCAATGTCAATATCAATAAATTAATTAATCCCAAAATCATTTTCAAAATTTAAAAAGCACAAAATAAAAATAATAAAAGATAAATAATTACAATGAATATTATAAAACAATTAAAAACTAATTAATTCAAAATATCAAGAAGAGGATCTTTTAATGGAAGTCAAACAAAAGATATGGCCAAAAAAAAATAACAAAAAAATATATTAAAGTTAAAAGTTCAATAAAAATAACATATAAAAAAGAATTTATTAAAGTTGATAATAAACTATGTAATACAATAAGAATTAAAAATAAAAACTATAAATAATTCAATAAAATATGGTATATAAATATATAATATTCAAAATTATATTAACTCATAAAATAATTCATTAAGATAATAGGAGGCAAACAAATATTATGGTCCAAAAACAAATTATATATGTATACATGGAAATTAGAAATGTAAAAGAAACCTACCAACAAATAATATAATGGGAAATGAATTCTAAAATTTCAATAAAGGATATGAAAACCTTGAAAAAATAAGTATATAAAATTAGAGAATGATAAGAAAAAAAAAAATAAAACATTCTTAAGGAAGTAAATACTAGTTAATAATTATTAAGAGATATTAGAAAAAATTAAGAATGAAAAATAGTATAACACGAGGATATCAACAAGAAACGTCACAAAAGGGGTGGGGTGAAAGATTTTAAGATAGGGAATGGACCCAACAACTACTAATTTTATAGCTATCGTCTTTATTCAACATATTAGGCATCTTTTAAATCTCTATGGCCTCCCTGAACTTTTAGCAATTAAAATTATCATTGTAAGAATTGATAATTTACATCACCAGAAGTTTAGGGATGCCATAAAGATTAAAAGGAAACCTAATTATCTAAATACAGATAATGGATGGAGAATTAGTATTTGTTGCATCCCTACATTGTCATCTTAAATACCCCACCCCACCCCACCCCACCCTACCCCTTTTGTTTGGTTCCTTGCTTATATCCTTTTGTTGTTATGTCTTTTATTCTTAATTTTTTTTAATCTCTTTTAATAATTTAATAATAATTAATTAATAATGTTTTCCCTAAACTTTTTTTATTTTTTTTATTTTTTAAGGTTTTGATATCTTTTTTCTAAAATTTTAGGACTCATTTACTATAATATTATTACTAGGTTTCATTTGCTTTTCCAATTTCGTTAGAATTATATATATATATATATAGATAGATATATGTTCTTTATTTTAAATTTAATATATAATTTTATTGCGATAATTTATTTTTATGTTTCTATTAATTTCTAGTTGTTTATAAAAATTAAATAATTCGTTTTTTTATTATATAATTCGTTTCACTCTTATTGTTTTAATGAATTAATTTATTAGTTAATATAATTTTGAAAATGATATATTTATATATTATATTCTCTTGAATTATTTATAATATTTATTTTTAGATTTTTAGTTCTTATTGTATTTTATTTATAGTTTTGATTTATAGATTTTTAGTTTTCGAAAATTGCTTTTGCAATTAGTTAATTTATTCCTATTAAACTTAATATATTATTTGACTTCTATTACAATGATCCTTTTCTTGATATTATGAATTAGTTAGTCTTTAATCATTTTATAACATTCATTTTGATTAGTTAGTCTTTAATCATTTTATAACATTCATTTTGATTATTTATATTTTTACGCCGATAGGCGTAACCCCCTGTTGGAAGGAGCATGTTTTGTGATTAGGCTAATTAATTTTTTTGATCTGATGGTCAGGATTGGAAGATGCCAGTATATTCTGGTCGTCGCCACTAAATCTATGGATGAAATCTACCCCACTAACTTCCTTGCATATCTAAATCGGATGTTTAAACCGTACTTAAATTAATTTTTTACAAATCTGGATTAAAAATTTACTGTGCCATTTATTAATTGACACCTATCAAGATTAACCTTTCGAATGAAACTGAAAGACTAACGCTTGTCCAAGTGTGTGACACTGTTATGCCAAGTGTCTGAAGGCGCCGGCGGACAAGGACACGTCGTGAGGTGGGCGCCCTGGTGGTTTCAAGTCGGAGGTAACGGTGGAGGAGTGGAACGGGTCGTCTCTCCCATGGAAATTCAAGAAGACGAGCCTCTGGCATTCGTGTGGTGAGTTGTCTGCAACGTGGCAAAAGCGTGTGCATATGCTGAGCAGTGAAACGATTTATTGATACGTGTGAGATCGCCATTAAAAACGGGGAAGATCCTGAAACGATTGTGAACTTCTTTGGTTGCACTCTGGCTCTGCAACTCTTCGCGCTAAATGTGGTTTTGTTGTGTCATTTTCGTTCCTCTAACCTTCGGTGCACTTCCCCTGGTGGCAGCTTCGCCCATTTTCAAACCCTACGTTATATGATGCTCGTATTGTGGTACACACTGGTTGATGTGATAAGCTCTTCACTGAGAATGACAGGGTGGATTGACGATAGCCAGATGCCTATTCAGGGACCTCCTGAGGTTAAAAATGCGCCCGTATATCAATTACTGATCGATTCTTCATGCTTCTGCTTCTTCTAGCAATCGTATTCCTACTGTGGCACTTTTGTCGTCCCAGGGATGGTGTGGAGCCAAGCCTTAATTCTCCTGTTGCCGCTGCTGAGAGTTCTGTACTTCTATTCTGTTATGTTCTATGATTAATAGTAATAGTACTTATGTTCTGTTTTGTTTTGTTATTCCACATTCTACTATCGCAATGTGATGTGAGTAGCTATAATGGCCATGGTTGCAGGCATAAACGGACTGGCAAATATGAAGCCCATTTATGGCATCGCGAGGCTCAGCAAGGCTGTCATGAATACCGATCGCATCATTTTCAAAGTACTTGGATGCTCATGTACTGAACTTTTGGTGATATGCCACCTTCTTCCCCTTTAGATCGACAACTATCTCCGCTTATAGTTCTACTCTCTTACGTTTTTCTTTGCAGTCATGAAGTGATCAAGATGGCAAGCCAAACTGCTTCTGGTGAACAAGAAAAGTCGAAAGGTATTGTATGTGGAGGTAGAAGAGGATTTTGTCGATCTTCTCTTTAGCTTTCTTTCCTTGCCAACCGCTTCTGTTATTAAATTGCTTTCAAAGTTGAAACATGCGAAGAGAATCGGCTGCTTGTCGAACCTTTACCACAGCGTAGACAAGCTCCAGAGTATGTTCATGAATGCCGAGAAATCCCACTTACTAGAGCCTAAGGTTATACCTACCCTTTCCAATAACATCCTTTGAATAGAGTCGGCTCCAACAGTCTATTACGTTTGTGAGGTTTGACCGCACGGTACAGCAGTGGAGCCGTAGTTACAGTAGCGGTACCCACTATGTGACGAGTCAGAGCAGCGGAATTTGCGCCTGCGTTTAGCGATACCTTTGATAGAGGTTTAAAAGATGAAAGTTGGGACGTTTAACAGATGCAAGTAGTATTAAGTTTATTTTAAGTTTCCAGATCTATGATCAGCGATACTAGGCACTGTCTACCTGCCAATATCACTTCCGATTTTATATTTTTTTTCGCAATGGTAATCTAACGTTTAAAAGCCCTACCTTTGAAGTAATATACATGTTAACTCTATGCAGAATTATTGTCCCTATTGGAGACATTTCTCAGGCATATTCAATGCTGATTATCTCCAACACGCAGAACACAGAAACAATGCATCGAGAGCCCTTTTGTTTATTGTCACTGTATTTCTCATCGCCGTTAACAAAGGATTTATGGGCTTCATTTCGTGGTGAACCTGGTTTCTTTGTTTTCCACTGCTCAGATAGAAGGGCGTATGGTATTAGAAGAACTTGCGCTAGCGAAAGGCTTTTGGCAATAGAGTTGGTAATTTAGTTTTATTCTTTAGGGTTTCGTTTCTTTATTGTTATATTTTTATAAAAATGAAATTCCATTTAGGATGATTAAATATTTCAATTATATATTATATCCATTTGGTATCTTTTTTATAATGTTATAATTTTATAAAAATGAAATAACACCAAAAAAGGTTGATAATTTCGTAAATTTTTTATAACTAAATCGCAATGTTATAAAATGAAATTAAAAACAAAAACGGAATACTATTTTTTAATTTTAACTTTTTGGTTTTATTTATTTATTTTATAAATGTAAATTATTAATTGGAGTATAACTTATCTAATATAAGCTCTTTGATAATATCTAAATAAATATAATAAGATTTGGAAAGTATTAAAGCGTTTTTAATAAAATTGAAATTAAAAAAAAAAAAAAAAACATTTTAACCATATTAAAATTAATATTGTTAATTGAAATACTATTAATATTAATAATGTTTAAAAGATAATATTTATAATATTAATTGTTTTAAAATTGTTAACATTTAGTATTATTAAGAAAATAACATTCACATTAGAATATTAATATGATTAATTATGTTAAGACTGTTTAAAAATATAATATTAACATTAATATTAATAAATAAGAATAATAATAGTTTTTTTAAATAATTAACAATATAATTATTAATAAAAATATAAAAAATAAAACTTCTATTCACTTTAACAATATGATTAAAAGTATTAATGATATTATCATTAATATTGTTAATATAAATACTATTAAAATTAGTAATAATAATTAATAATACTTACATCTAATATTTACATTTTCATGGCTTTTTTTATATTATAATATTAAAATTTCATTAATATAATAATGACATATATTCAAAACAACAAGTCATAGAGCTAAGATTAAAATTTAAATGAAGTCTAATGTTTATATTCGTAAAATGTTGAGTTTATAATAAAGTTTATATTATATTTAAAAATAATAATAATAATAATAATATTATTATTATTAAAATAAGAATTGAATTAATATTAAAAGCAATATTACTAATAATACCATTAAATACAATATTAATAATGTTTAAAAAACAATATTTGTAATATTAACAATTTTAATAAAGTTTTTAAATTTTTAAATTTTTGATACTTAGTATTATTGAGATAATAATATCTACATTATAATATTAATATTACTTATGTTCTATTAAAAAAATATTAACATTAATATTGATAAATAAGAATAATAATCTTTATTTTGTAATAATTAACAATATAATTATTAATAAAAAAAAAAAAATTAAACTTTTATTCACTCTCACAATATGATTAAAAGTATTAATGATATTAATATAGATACTATTAAGATTACTTTTAATAATTAATAATATTTAGATGCTAATCATTTTAATTAAATATGGTTAAACATTTCCAACACACTCAATCAATGTCACTCATTCTCACCAGTGCTCAATGATACACAATTTTTTTTCTAAGCCATAGTCATACATGGGTAACCCTCTTAAACCATAATAATTCGTGGTGAGCCTTAATTATAATTAATAATTATAATAATTAATTATAGTTATAATTTTTTAAACAGTTAAACTAATTATAATTGAAATAATATCTAAAATAATATATAAACAAATACAATAATATCTAAATAAGTATAATAGTGGTTTAAGTAATTATAATTCTCTTTTATTTAAAAAAAAAATTTGAGACTATATATATATATATATATTCATTGTAACCATATCATTAATAGTATTGATGATATTAAAATTAATATTGTTAATAGAACTATTATCAATATTAACATGAATAAGTAATACTAATAATAATTACATTCTGATGATTTTAATCAAACATGGCCAAACATTGCCAACATAGTCTAATTCTCACCTATGTTAAGTGATAGAGAAGTTTACTTAGCCATAGTCAACCATCGTTAACCTTAGTTAACCATGGTCATCTTTGGTCAACCATTGTCATCCCTCTCACCCTAGAAACCCCTTGTTAATTAGCATTAGCCATAGTCGATCAATCTCATCCATGATCAAATGTCACATTCTGACAAATATTGTCTCAATATGAAAATCACCCATGGCCAACCATGGTCATAGTTGGTCTAGCATCGCATTGTGACAACAATTGTCTCAATGTTTAAATCAATTCCCTTGGGTTCACCAATTCCTTTGGTTTATAATATTAAACCCTTGGGTTTATTAGTTCTTTTGGTTTATAATATGATTAATCGATCAATGTCATCCATGGTCAAATGTCAAATTCTAACAAATATTGTCTCAGTATGAAAATCACCCATGGCCAACCATGGACATAGTTGGTCCAACGTCGCATTGTGAAAAAAATTGTCTCGATGTTTAAATCAATTCCCTTGGGTTTACCAATTCCTTTGGTTTATAATTTGTTGGGTAATGGTTTTCCCTTGGGTTCACCAATTCCTTTGGTTTATAATATTAAACCCTTGGGTTTATTAGTTCTTTTGGTTTATAATATGAATAATCGATCAACGTCATCCATGATCATATGTCACATTCCGACAAATATTGTCTGAATATGAAAATCACCCATGGCCAATGATGGCCATAGTTGGTCCAACGTCGCATTGTGACAACAATTGTCTCAATGTTTAAATCAATTCCCTTGGGTTCACCAATTCCTTTGGTTTATAATATTAAACCCTTGGGTTTATTAGTTCTTTTGGTTTATAATATGAATAATCGATCAATGTCATCCATGACCAAATGTCACATTCTGACAAACACTGTCTCAATATGAAAATCACCCATGCCCAACCATGGTCATAGTTGGTCGAACGTCGCATTGTGACAACAATTGTCTCAATGTTTAAATCAATTCCCTTGGGTTCACCAATTCCTTTGGTTTATAATTTGTTGGGTAATGGTTTTCCCTTGGGTTCACCAACTCCTTTGGTTTATAATATTAAAACCTTGTGTTTATTAGTTCTTTTGGTTTATAATATAAATAATCGATCAATGTCATCCATGTTTAAATCAATTCCCTTGGGTTCACCAATTCCTTTGGTTTATAATTTGTTGGGTAATGGTTTTCCCTTGGGTTCACCAATTCTTTTGGTGTATAATATTAAACCCTTGGGTTTATTAGTTCTTTTGGTTTATAATATGAATAATGACAACAATTGTCTCAATTTTTAAATGAATTCCCTTGGGTTCACCAATTCCTTTGGTTTATAATTTGTTCGGTAATGGTTTTCCCTTGGGTTCACCAATTCCTTTGGTTTATAATATTAAACCCTTGGGTTTATTAGTTCTTTTGGTTTATAATATAAATAATCGATCAATGTCATCCATGATCAAATGTCACATTCTGACAAACATTGTCTCAATATGAAAATCACCCATGGCCAGCCATGGTCATAGTTGGTCGAACGTCGCATTCTGACAACAATTGTCTCAATGTTTAAATCAATTCCCTTGGGTTCACCAACTCCTTTGGTTTATAATATTAAACCCTTGTGTTTATTACTTCTTTTGGTTTATAATATAAATAATCGATCAATGTCATCCATGTTTAAATCAATTCCCTTGGGTTCACCAATTCCTTTGGTTTATAATTCCTTGGGTAATGGTTTTCCCTTGGGTTCACCAATTTTTTTGGTTTATAATATTAAACCCTTGGGTTTATTAGTTCTTTTGGTTTATAATATGAATAATGACAACAATTGTCTCAATGTTTAAATGAATTCCCTTGGGTTCACCAATTCCTTTGGTTTATAATTTTGTTCGGTAATGGTTTTACCTTGGGTTCACCAATGCCTTTGGTTTATAATATTAAACCCTTGGGTTTATTAGTTCTTTTGGTTTATAATATGAATAATGACAAAAATTGTCTCAATGTTTAAATGAATTCCCTTGGGTTCACCAATTCCTTTGGTTTATAATTTGTTAGGTAACGGTTTTCCCTTGGGTTCACCAATTCCTTTGGTTTATAATATTAAACCCTTGGATTTATTAGTTCTTTTGGTTTATAATATAAATAATCGATCAATGTTATCCATGATCAAATGTCACATTCTGACAAACATTGTCTCAATATGAAAATCACCCATGGCCAACCATGGTCATAGTTGGTCGAACGTCGCATTGTGACAACAATTGTCTCAATGTTTAAATCAATTCCCTTGGGTTCACCAATTCGTTTGGTTTATAATTTGTTGGGTAATGGTTTTTCCTTGGGTTCACCAACTCCTTTGGTTTATAATATTAAACCCTTGTGTTTATTACTTCTTTTGGTTTATAATATAAATAATCGATCAATGTCATCCATGTTTAAATCAATTCCCTTGGGTTCACCAATTCCTTTGGTTTATAATTTGTTGGGTAATGGTTTTCCCTTGGGTTCAATTTTTTTGGTTTATAATATTAAACCCTTGGGTTTATTAGTTCTTTTGGTTTATAATATGAATAATGACAACAATTGTCTCAATGTTTAAATGAATTCCCTTGGGTTCACCAATTCCTTTGGTTTATAATTTGTTTGGCAATGGTTTTACCTTGGGTTCACCAATGCCTTTGGTTTATAATATTAAACCCTTGGGTTTATTAGTTATTTTGGTTTATAATATGAATAATGACAAAAATTGTCTCAATGTTTAAATGAATTCCCTTGGGTTCACCAATTCCTTTGGTTTATAATTTGTTAGGTAATGGTTTTCTCTTGGGTTCACCAATTCCTTTGGTTTATAATATTAAACCCTTGGGTTTATTAGTTCTTTTGGTTTATAATATAAATAATCGATCAATGTTATCCATGATCAAATGTCACATTCTGACAAACATTGTCTCAATATGAAAATCACCCATGGCCAACCATGGTCATAGTTGGTCGAACGTCGCATTGTGACAACAATTGTCTCAATGTTTAAATCGATTCCCTTGGGTTCACCAATTCATTTGGTTTATAATTTGTTGGGTAATGGTTTTCCCTTGGGTTCACCAACTCCTTTGGTTTATAATATTAAACCCTTGTGTTTATTAGTTCTTTTGGTTTATAATATAAATGTCACGATCAAGATTTGGCATGTTTAAATCAATTCCCTTGGGTTCACCAATTCCTTTGGTTTATAGTTTGTTCTCCTTGGGTTCAATTTTTTTGGTTTATAATATTAAACCCTTGGGTTCACCAATTCCTTTGGTTTATAATATGAATAAACGATCAATGTCATCCATGATCAAATGTCACATAACAAATATTGTCTCAATATGAAAATCACCCATGGCCAACGATGGTCATAGTTGGTCCAACGTCGCATTGTGACAACAATTGTCTCAATGTTTAAATCAATTCCCTTGGGTTCACCAATTCCTTTGGTTTATAATATTAAACCCTTGGGTTTATTAGTTCTTTTGGTTTATAATATGAATAATCGATCAATGTCATCCATGACTAAATTTCACATTCTGACAAACATTGTCTCAATATGAAAATCACCCATGCCCAACCATGGTCATAGTTGGTCGAACGTCGCATTGTGACAACAATTGTCTCAATGTTTAAATCAATTCCCTTGGGTTCACCAATTCCTTTGGTTTATAATTTGTTGCGTAATGGTTTTCCCTTGGGTTCACCAACTCCTTTGGTTTATAATATTAAACCCTTGTGTTTATTAGTTCTTTTGGTTTGTAATATAAATAATCGATCAATGTCATCCATGTTTAAATTAATTCCCTTGGGTTCACCAATTCCTTTGGTTTATAATTTGTTCGGTAATGGTTTTACCTTGGGTTCACCAATGCCTTTGGTTTATAATATTAAACCCTTGGGTTTATTAGTTATTTTGGTTTATAATGTTAATAATCTCATTCGTTTATTAATATCTTATGTTTAAAATATTCATTCTTATGGATTATTAATTTATTAGGTTTTTTAGTTTAAAATATCAATTCTTACGGTTTATTAATCTCTTGTGTTTTTAATATTGATCCCTTATGTTTATAATATTTATCCCTTGGGTTCACCAATTCCTATGGTTTATAATATTTAAACCTTTGGTTTATGATGACATTGGGTTTGTATTATTAATTATCCCTTGGGTTTATTAATCTCTTAGGTTTTTTGTTTTTAAATATTGTTTCATATGGTTTATTACTCTCTTGAGTTTAATATTATTAATATATTAATATATATTATAAATAAATATTCAAATATTTATTAATAATGATTATTAGTAATATTATAATATAATAATAATAATAATAATTTATTATTAGTTCTTTTGGTTTATTAATAATATAACTATCTATGATATTAATATATAAATAAATATGAAAATATTAAATATTATTTTTATTATTTTTATATTTATAACTATTATTAATATATATTATATATATTTCAAGTTAATTTATAGTATGTATATAGTTAATTATCCCTTGGGTTTATTAATCTCTTAGGTTTTTTTGTTTTTAAATATTGTTTCATATGGTTTATTACTCTCTTGAGTTTAATATTATTAATATATTAATATATATTATAAATAAATATTCAAATATTTATTAATAATGATTATTAGTAATATTATAATATTATTATAATAATATTAATATATTATTAGTTATTTTGGTTTATTAATAATATAACCATCTATGATATTAATATATAAATAAATATGAAAATATTAAATATTATTTTTATTATTTTTATATTTATAACTATTATTAATATATATTATATATATTTCAAGTTAATTTATAGTATGTATATAGTTAATATTTTTAATGTATTAATAAATATTTTTAATATATATTATTAATACTTATTATAATATTAAAAATATATATAAAATATTTTTGTATATATTAATAATATTATAATATTACTAATATTTATTATAAATATATATACAAATATTTATTAATAATGATTATTTGTAATATTATAATATTATTAATATATATTATTAATATATTATTAGTTCTTTTGCTTTATTAATAATATATTAAATTATTATATATTATTAATATTTTTTTTATATTAATATATATTATATATATTTCAAGTTATTTTATAGTATGTATATAGTTATTAATATTTTTAATATATTAATAAATAATTTTAATATATATTATTAATATTTCTATAATATTATTAATATATATAAAATATTTTTGTGTTTTAATCATAATTAATAAATTTAATATATTAATATTCTTATTAATATATAATATATATTTTTCAAGTTAATATAATAAATTTAATATATATAATATTTATTTATTGATATATAAATTAATGTGATGGGTAGTGGATATAGGCCTATCAGCGTATATCAACCACATTGGTAAATGTGGTTGTAAATCTATTTTATATACGCCTATCGGCATATATCAACCACATTAGTTTTTACTAATGTGATTGTGCTAGTATTAGTCCCTGCCATCGACATAGGACTCTAGTAATCAAAAAGCTGCATTTAGCATTAGTCCCTGCGACATATAAACTAAGTTTTTAAGCTATAAATTAAGTTTTTAAGCCCTGAAATGTTTGTAACCTATGAAATTTCTCTTCTGACTGTTTTGAACCAATAAGAGTAATTATCGTCTTATTGGCCTCATATCGAGGCATATGAGGTGAAAACTTACGATAAAAAAAATAATGAAAAACAGATTGAAAATATTTGAAACTTAAAGGAACTAATGCCAGCATTATATCTCAGACATTTTATGTTAATCAAAATATATTGTCCACCGTCCACCGCTCAACTATATTGTCCACTGTCCACTGTGACATGTACTCATGCTACTGCGTCGGTCTATATGTAACATGTTGATAACAGGTGCCACCGTTTTTGTACCAAGTGGCACTAACTTGACAAAGTTGACCCTAGTTCGTGGCTACATGCATGCAAATGCTAATTAATAGATTATTCTCGCAGCTTAAGCACTTGTATTTCAAGCCATTCAATAGAGACTTAAAGCCATTCAATAGAGTCCATGACAATTCAATAGAGTTGGGCGCGCAACTGTAAAATCCAGGTGGGTGTGACTGTGATTTGTGACTGAACATGGGATTACAATGAGGGACTCATATCTTGTAAATGCAGAATTAGATGGCTGCCCTTTCTAAAATGATTCAGGGGTTGATTTCCCCTGAAATTCTTTTAAATGCAGAATTAAATGATCACCCTTTCTAAAAGGATTGATGGGTTGATTTCCCATGCAATTATTTTAAATGCAGAATTAGATGGGTTGATTTCACGTGGAATTCTTGTAAATGGATGCCCTTTCTAAAAGGATTCAAGGGTTGATTTCGCCTGCAATTCAGGTAGAGTTTGCTTCTTCATTCAAGTGTAAATAATTATGTTATTTACACTAATAAATGTGGGTGGGTTTGGGGTTGCAGGTAGCTAGATGGTTGAATGTTTCTAAAGTGAAAGAACATTGGGTGGGTTTGGGGTTGTAGGCAGCTAGAGGGCTGAATGCTCGAATTGAAGGAACAATTTCTAAAGTGAAAGAACATTCATTGCAAGCATACAACATTGAATAGTCACTAACAGGTAAAGGAAAAGAATTTACCGCAAATCATTTACCACTTAAGCCTTTCATTGGATTGACGGTATACCTGAAGTAATTCATTATGATTAAATATGGAGAGAATAGTTGATAGATTAACTTTTCTAAACTTGAATTAAGTTTGGTTATATTAACAATTTAGATGAGAAAAAATCCCACCTTATATTTAACAATTTAGATGAGAATAATGCCCACCTAACCGCTGCTCTTATTACCACAAATGATGGGAAATTATTCCCCAATGGATTAGATCTCCTATGGATTTCTCAATTCAACAACAATAGTGAGAATCGATATTAGATCTTCATCCTAAAATTCGGATAACTCCTCACAACCCTCATGGAATTGAAGTTGTCGTCAATTGTCGCCGTCTGCGAGCATGCTTTTGCAGGGGGATTCTTTTTCGTGTTAGCCCATGACTACAGATTCATATGATAGGGTTTCTCTATATGATCGAGGTAGACGTGGGTCTCGACATTCCTCCCATCGATAAGTACACTTCTCCTATGGCCTTCAAAGTGGTCTGGTGGAGCGCCCCTTACTGCCCTAGGGACAATACAATCAATGAGATCAAGCTTGATTTTAAGGTATTATAGTGCTACAAATGAACCGTCCTCTAGCTATGCTACTTCCACAGAGGGAGAAATTGATTCAGGATAAAAAACTGGTTATTCCTCATCAATGCAATATTAATCCAGTAAGCCACTGATTTCTCCCCCTGATGGATTCAAGTGTTCAGCAGAAATATAAAAAGCTGATAAGCTAGTTTATCAAAAGGTATTGGAACCAAATACTATTTTAATACTACTCCGAATACAAAGGCATGGGGGCTGGACTAGGATCTGCCTCAGATGTACCAGCTCATCACCCAGGCATTACTTAGGTCACCGGAAAGGTGGTGTTGGTAAGGAACGGATCAACACCAACTCATACATTTGTTCACCTAACTAGAGTAGAAACTTTGCCATCTCTCACAATGCATAGATAAACATCAATCGATACACACCTTGTAAACCTTACTTCATTTACCTTGCTATTCATTCTTTATTATCATAAGAAACTGATCTACCTGAATAAAGAAGAGCGCTTCTTCTAGAGGAGCCTCGATATTCCCAGGTAAAAATAGGCAGCATCCCACAACATGTAAAATTTCATAAGATTTCACAGGTTCTATAAAAAGATAGATATGCACACGTAGATATGCGGTTGAGCCGAGCAGTGCTTTCTTGTTTGAAAACCCTTGCTTGACAACCCTTGCTTAGGCAGGGACTTGTTGTTCGCAACCCACCTTGTTATTCTTTATTTTGAGCTTCTTAATTTTTGATAATTACTTTTGGGGTTAGTTAATTTATTCATATTGAATTCGATATATTATTTGTATCGATTGTTTGACTTTTAAATGATATTTTTTCTTTTAATTTTATTTTAATTTTATCCTATTTATTTATTTATTGATTGATTTTTATTTTTTCAATTTAATTTGTTTGAATTCATCTTTTAATATATTACAATATTTTACTGGTAATTACAAGATTTTACCGGTATAATCTAGCCATTGAAATTAGATCTTTCACCATTATTCTTATTATTTATTCTGAGATCATGATCAGAATCCTCATCATAGTAGTGATGATGAACTGCATTGGATGGTATGAAACATGTCCACTAATTTTTTTTAATGTGGTAATGTCTTGTCGGATTGCTATGAAGAGGCAAAACAAATGTTGAAAATGGTTAGTCTTGAGTACATATCATATCATGCATATCTGAATAATTGTATTCCATGTAGAGGAGAGTATGAAGACAAGGAGATATGTCTGAAATATGGGCATGACAGATACCGTAAATCCAAAAAAAATAGGTAAATGACTTGGTCCTACTCATAAGATATTGAGAAGCATGCCTATAATCCCAAGGCTTCAAAGGCTCTTTCGTTGCAAA
Source organism: Pinus albicaulis (assembly GCA_034641835.2). Taxonomy (NCBI): domain Eukaryota; kingdom Viridiplantae; phylum Streptophyta; class Pinopsida; order Pinales; family Pinaceae; genus Pinus; species Pinus albicaulis. The sequence goes on from CM076579.1 coordinate 1,452,297,612, forward strand.
GAATTAGGTATTCTGCAGTGACGGAATTCCTCACACAAAAGTACTAAGTCTATGAATCAACATAGCCATTGATGGAATCAACCCATATTCCCTCCAAAAAACCAACTATGATGTTTGGCTTGAAGTACGAATCAATAAAAATATCCGTTGCGGTTGTCTATGATGAATGAGCATCTTATGTTGGATCTCATAGTACCTCGTAGAAGACAAGTGAAGAATATGGATATCTACTTACAACCATTGGGAGATGAATTGAAGGAATTATGGAAATTAATATGTGTGTACAATGTATCAAGACCCATCTAATTAGAGAGGAGTGTTATACAATATTTTATGACATTCCATTTTGCGTCATCATACTACTAGTGTCCCAAAATATATTCTCTATCAAACATCCATGAACAAGTGGAAGAAAAATTGATGTAAAAAGATCATGAAAATCTTGTCAAAAACCTTTTTGTACAAGCCCAACACGTTTTTCACTACCGATGACCTGTGCTTTTCACCTTTTGTAGCACTTGTGTCTAGCACTGGAAGCATGAAATTTTTTAGGAAAATCTGCGCTAGTCCTATTTAGGAATTTTTCCAAAAATAGAGGACAAGCTTCCGTTACTAGAAGGATGGAGAACGGTGGTGTAGTTTTAGGTAGTTGATGATAAGAATGAGACCTCACAAGCATGGCCATGAATCCTATTTCTATGAATTTTTCCCTTAAGATCTGAAACTCATCCCACCTTTTATGGATTGCCAACTCCCTCTCCTTCCCTATAAATGAAACCCCTACCATCCACTAATGGTTAGTCGCCATCCTATGAGTTGAAGCATGTGCAATTTCTGCCCATTTGTGGAGGGAGTTGTTTGAAAAGTTGAGGCTAGGAGTTGGATTCTCACCTAAAGGAGGCGCCCAACATCAAGGATTTTGGTTGTATATCTCCCTTTTCATTCTATTAATAATAAATTATTATTTTCCTTTCCATAAATATTTCAATCATTGTCTATTTATTGTAGTGTTCCTTGATTTGTTGCATAACTGGTACTAGAAACTATTATGTTTGGTATACGTTTGTTGAATCCACTTGTTTTTCCTTGGAGGCATTCTTCTTCACCAAAGGATAGGAGAATGTGAATGTGGAAGAGAAAAAAGCAAGGCTGACAACAAAGACAAGAATTAGCATCAGAAAGAGGTAGGACATATATCCTCCTTCTTGTTTTTTCTAGCATAGGATAGGAAAAGTTGCATATATTTGTCTCATTTGTTTCTAGATCCTCTCATGAGACTAGAGGGAAAATTTAAATCTACAGAAAGGATTTCCTACACAAAAAAATGGTGACTCATCTAGGGATCCAATAACCCCTTCAAACCTCCTTTATTTTTGGTTTGTTTCAAATAGTTAGGCCAACTGTCTTATAATCCATCATTTTGATTGCTTATATGCCCGCGTTTGAAATATTTTGGTCTTTAGAATGTCAATTCTAGAGTTCCTTTTAGTTTTGATTTTATTTTTGTAATATTTCCTCACCCAATGTGTTTTCTCTAGAAACAATAATGTTGTTGACACATATTTCACTATGAACAGTCACGCTTCACACCTTGGTTCCCACTCTCTACCTGCGTTGGTCTTAAAAGTGATATTTTTTAGGGTTTATGGACTGAAAGTGTGGAATGTTTTGATCTCTAAGGTCCTCTTCCTGATTTGTGTGCTTTACATTTTCATTTATTGTTGTTAGATTACTTGTGGTTTGAAAAGTTTTGTTAATTGATCAAGTAGTGAAAATGAGCTTGAGGTGCATCTTGGGTTCTTTTAGGAATTGAATTTACTATTTTGTTGCTTGCATGTCTCTTTAATGAGAATTTTTAGTTCTTCTTGAAACTGAAAATATATGCATTTTCCATTTGATTAAGATTTCATCTCGAAATTGATTATTACTTTTGAAATTGCATTAGATCACATTGCATTCAAATTTTTTTTTTGATCTTATCATTAAGCATAGATTACATTTCTTGGTGTCAAAAGTTGATAATTGCATCCTCATTCATTTTAAAAGGAAATTGTGCATATATTGCACTTGCATAGTTTTCAGCGTAATCATGCATAGATTACATTGCATGGTTTGGCATCTTTTAATGCTTTGAACTGAATTGAAACTATCAAAGTGAAAGATCTAGTTAGGAAGCTCTTGTCTGCTGCATACTTGATTGTTGCATCAATGTTTGCACTTCCCCCCTATGCTAGATAGTTTTCATAGAAATGAAAATATTATTTTCCTTAGATTAGTTGCATTATAGGTATATTTAGGTGACATTGATTGTGAGCTTTGAAATTGAAATAGAATTCAAGATCAGATTAAAATTTACCTTAATTAACCTAAGGGCATTTGGAACATTAATGCAAACTTTTAGAGGTCTAGGCTATAGATGTGTTTTGGCATTGTTAAACGTAGTAGTTGTCATTGATTTCCGACGTTCCATCTTGAGGGTGATATCTCGTTCCACATACGAAATTTTATAGGATCTTTCTACACGTAACTTGGAGTATAAAGGACGATGCTCCATGCATGAAAACTATATGGGAATGATCTCATCGAACGGTTATGGATTAGATAACACTACTAAAGACTCCACTTCCACATACCGTCGCGTGTATTTTGGGAGTCACATATAGGTTGTTATCCATCCATAGGTAACTCAGTCAGTCACCTTGTATACCGTGATATACCGAACACAACATTCAAGAAGATTGGATTTCATACATTAAGTCCTTGGTTTGCCAAGGTGTATATTGTAGTGCATGGTTCCTTTGTAAACTCTTATGCCTAAATACCCATTTTTTTTTTTTTTCTTAAATTAATTGATTGACCGTGGAATAACATCCTCCCCATGGAACAACTCCTGAGTGGATCTTAAGTTGAGACTAATGGCAATAGTTCTTGAGTTTACCAATCAAGGAAACCCTTGAGATGGGAATCCTCGTCCTTTTCCTTCTTTTGGAAATATTGACGCTCCTTTTATGGAAATGTTGTCCCTTCTTGGATTTACCATTAGTTTTCCAGTTTTCCTATTTTCGACCCCTATGGTTATGAATGTCCAAACTAATTCTCAACCAAGTTCACCTCCGCCTCAAAAATTTCAACCTCATGTTGGCCCTAAAGTTGACCCTTTTCCTTCTTCACTTATTGTTTCTTCCCCCTGTTATTCCTCTTCGCCTACTGAAGGTCTTGAATCTAGTAGCGAGGGAGTTAACAAAAAGAAGAAGAAGAGAAAAAAGAATAAGAAGCAAAATAAGAAAGGTGGAAATGAAGCAACCATTGCTACCAATGCAAATAATGTGGACAAAGCTTTCAATAAACCCCACAAAGTAAAATTACCGTGAAATTTATGTAAGGGTGATCACCTTCTTAGAGATTGTCCTTGTATCCCCAAGTTATTAGAAGTGTGGTCCACAGGCTGACATCAACCATTTTCATCTATCTCTAGAGATCATGCTAGTGATAAACCCTTGACTAGTGATAATAAAGTCCATGGGAAAAAGGGTAAATTAAAATTTCCTTGTAGGTTGTGTGAAGGGAATCATCCCATTCACCTTTGTCCTTATATGTATGAAGCCTTGATATTGTTGCAAAACCTTACAACTTCTCAGCAATGACTTCCCGCTGGTTATTGGAAGCTTTCCCCTGACCCTCCACTACTTGATCAAGTGATTGATGATAATTCATCTCGAATCAACCCCAATATCTCTGAAAGTCAATCATTTGATTCATTTCTTGACCCACCATTGGTTGAGAAAATAGTTGACTTGATTTCACCTTAAGTTGATCATACCTTTCCCATACAGAGTGAACCCCATACTACTCACCTTTTTCTTGTTTCTTTATATTCAAATGAACTAGTGGGAAATCCTCATGTTCCACGGTACATGAGGGTGATCCTCCAGTTTCCATAACACAAGGGGGAAGTTCTATCTTTCCCACTGTTATCACTGGAAAACTGGAAAAGAAAATATGACATTATTAAATGTCAGGGAGAAGGATTTACAAGGATGAGGCACTTTAGAGAATCTAAAATTTTTAAAAAATGTCTAAGGTCCAGAGGAAAAATCAAGTTGTGCACTCAAGACAGTAGAAAAATGTGGCTTAGAGCACATTTTTCTTTGATAGGCGTGCCTTTGAGTGACTTTCCCTCAAAAATCCACATGGACCTGAGAGTGGCAGATGTCACTTTCTGGGACCACAAGGCACACTCAAGGAAAATGATCCCACAGTTGAGGCCACCCAAGGACAACCACCTAAGCCTCCTTGAGACCTGAAGGGAACATACAATGGAATCAAGTGGCACACAATGGAATCAACCACATCTCTTGGGTCACCATCCATCAATCTACCAAGAGAGGGAAGGAGAATTTGAATTCATATATAAAAGGCCACCAAGAGATGAAAAAAGGGAGAGCACATTGTTATGCTAGCTAGAATTTCTTTGAAGAAATCCAACAGTGTGTAATCCAGAGCAGAAGTAGAGAGGGGATTTGGTTGTTGGCCATCCAACAACTCCCACTAGAAAATTTAGCGAAATTTCCAACAGCCAATTCGTCGCTATTCTGACACATAGTCATCGCAAGAGTGATAGTTAGAGGACGGGCAAACCGTGGTTTACCATGTCGTCGCAATTCTGACACATTTAAAAAGTGTCACATTACCGACACATTTTTCGTCGCTTCCAAACAGGCGTCGCTCTTCCGAAGTTTCCCAAACCGTCACGCTTCCGACGTTTGTAAACTGTCACACTTCCAACGAAATGTGGTCCGACATTTTTAACGTCGCTCTTACGACGTTTGTAAACTGTCGCAATTCCGACGAAATGTGGTCCGACGTTTTGGACGTCACTCTTCCGACGTTTGTAAACTGTCGCAATTTCGACGAAATGTGGTCCGACGTTTTGAACATCACTCTTCCGATGTTTGTAAACTGTCGCAATTCCGACGAAATGTGGTCCGACGTTTTGAACGTCGCTCATCTGACGTTCTTATACTATCGTTCTTCTGACGTTTTTAAGCTGTCGCAATTCCGATGCTTACAAGCATCGGTATACTGACTACGGGTTCAATTTAAAAAAAAAATGAAACTTTAAAACAGGACAGTAAATCTCCAATATTTGTTATGAATTGTGGGCGTTCCAATGACCGTGAAATATTAATATAATAAACCACCCCGCAGCGCTTCGACTATAAAAAATCATTTTGTTTTTTCACAAGAGAAAAAATGTTGTTTTGAATATATCATATGAAGTAAAACAGTCCATGAAGTCATTACATTTTCACATCTGAAAATTGGAACCCAAATATCCATCCAGAAAAGTGGAAGTCCCACCCCAGAAAATGATAGAAAAATACCCCATGTCACATATAGGGACATGATATAAAACCTAGTAACGGTCCACATGGAGATTATCGAAAATATGAGAAAGCATACAAATATGCCCGAGGCATCTATAAGAAAGTGAAATAGCAGTATGTATAATAGTAAAGCAACAGATAGAGTACCGATGTCCATTGTTCCAAATACAAATTAAAGTACCCAAAATTCTTGAATAGAGAAAAATGTTAATCATGTGAGGAGTGTGATATGTCCAAAATATAAAAATACCATCAGACCATATCAATAAACCAGCAACATAGACCATCATCGCTATTTTTGAAGGCAGAGTGATAAACATTAATCATTTTTTTTTTCACAAGAGAAAAAACGTTGTTTTTAATATATTATATGAAGTAAAATAGTCCATGAAGTCATTACATTTTCACATCGGAAGATTGGAACCCAAATATCCATCTAGAAAAGTGGAAGTCCCACCCCAGACAATGATAGAAAAATACCCCATGTCACATACAAGGACATGATATAAAACCCAGTAATGGTCCACATGGATATTATCGGCAATCTGAGAAAGCATCCAAATATGCCCGAGGCATCTATAAGAAAGTGAAATAGCAGTATGTAGAATAGTAAAGCAACAGATAGAGTACCAACGTCCATTGTTCCAAATACAAATTAAAGTACCCAAAATCCTTGAACAGAGAAAAACGCTAATCATGTGAGGAGTGTGATATGTCCCAAATATAAAAATACCATGAGACCATATCAATAAACCGGCAACATAGACCAGCATCGCTAGTTTTGAAGGCAGAGTGATAAACATTAATCATTTTTTTTCACAAGAGAAAAACGTTGTTTTGAATATATTATATGAAGTAAAACAGTCCATGAAGTCATTACATTTTCACATCTGAAGATTGGAACCCAAATATCCATCCAGAAAAGTGGAAGTGCCACCCCAGACAATGATAGAAAAATACCCCATGTCACATACAGGGACATGATATAAAATCCAGTAACGGTCCACATGGAGATTATCGACAATCTGAGAAAGCATTCAAATATGCCCGAGGCATCTATATGAAAGTGAAATAGTAGTATGTAGAACAGTAAAGCAACAGATAGAGTACCGACGTCCATTGTTCCAAATACAAATTAAAGTACCCAAAATCCTTGAACGAGGAGAAAAATGCTAATCATGTGAGGAGTGTGATATGTCAAAAATACAAAGACCATCAGACCATATCAATAAACCAGCAACATAGACAAGCATCGCTAGTTTTGAAGGCAAAATGATAAACATTAATAATTTTTTTTCAGAAGAGAAAAAATGCTATTTTGAATATATTATATGAAGTAAAACAGTCCATGAAGTCATTACATTTTCAAATCTAAAGATTGGAACCCAATTATCCATCCAGAAAAGTGGAAGTCCCACCCGAGACAATGATAGAAAAATACCCCATGTCACATACAGGGACATGATATAAAATCCAGTAACGGTCCACATGGAGATTATCGACAATATGAGAAAGCATTCAAATATGCTCGAGGCATCTATAAGAAAGGGAAATAGTAGTATGTAGAATAGTAAAGAAACAAATAGAGTACCGACGTCCATTGTGCTAAATACAAATTAAAGTACCCAAAATCCTTGAACAGAGAAAAATTCTAATCATGTGAGGAGTGTGATATATCCAAAATATAAAAAGACCATCAGACCATATCAATAAACCAGCAACATAGACCAGCATCGCTAGTTTTGAAGGTAGAGTGATAAAAATTAATCATTTTTTTTTCACAAGAGAAAAACGTTGTTTTGAATATATTATATGAAGTAAAACAGTCCATGAAGTCATTACATTTTCACATCTGAAGATTGGAACCCAAATATCCATCGAGAAAATTGGAAGTCCCACCCCAGACAATGATAGAAAAATACCCCATGTCACATACAGGGACATGATATAAAATCCAGTAACGGTCCACATGGAGATTATCGACAATCTAAGAAAGCATCCAAATATGCCCGAGGCATCTATAAGAAAGTGAAATAGCGGTATGTAGAATAGTAAAATAAGTCGAATGAAATCTTAGATGTCCATTGTTCCAAATACAAATTAAAGTACCCAAAATCCTTGAACAGATCAAGAAAAATGCTAATCATGTGAGAATTCTAACTAAAGTTAATCTATTAACAGTGGGAATAAAATTACACCGAAATCAAAAACATTGCCGAGACTCATGGCAAATTTGTCATCAAAAAATCAAAAAATTAAGAAGACTGCCCTCATACGGGGAAACCAGTCTTGAACGTTTATAGAATTATAAAATATTACAGAGGTCTAGCACAGTAATATAATATAATTAAAACATGCCCAATTAAGTGGGCCTACGAAGCAAGAAAACCAAATTAACCAAACTACTCCTCCGATGGTTCCTCCATGATTCGGCACCATCCTTTGGAAGGTCCAGGATCGCTAGGTGCTACCTCCACATGCATGCCACGGCTCCCCTCCTGAAGGCCTGAATGTTGGCCGGCTTTTTCCGAGCTTAGACCCGTCGGACGGGTGCATTCTTCCTCCGTTTGGGCCTCCTCGCGGAAAACCACAGTGACTAAAGCCGTGATTCGTGGGTGGTTGAGAGAGAAATTAAAGGAAAATTGCGCAGTGCGCGTCGTGGGAGAAGGTGAACTAGCGGTGGGGAAACGAGGAGCAGGGGAATCCATACGGTGGCCAGATCCTATAACCCGACTCCGCCCACTCCTAGTATTTGGATATCGACCTGCGTAATAATCACTGGACTGGCCAGAAGTCGACTCGGTTGAGGGGCTGGAGGGAGCGCGCAGGGGTTGAACTCTAGTGCTCCCCCTGCGACAACACATTCTTTGACGCTGGCGAGGCATGGGTGCAGTCTCAGGCGCAGTGGGCACAAGTGGAGATGGAGAAGCAGAATTCCAAGAAACAGAGGAAGACAGACACAGACCAGACCGAGAGAAATGCAGATATGCAGCAAGGTCTAAGCAGTAGTTCAGCTGGCCACTTCTCCTACTCGTCACAGTGAGTAGGTAGTGTAACCCAGCAACCGGCTCGTCTGAAAAACCATAGCGAAATGCCATTTTATCAATGCAATGCAATCGAAGGACGCTCGTCATAATTAATCTCTGATCATTAATGAGATCCGAAGGCCGGATCATATTGGAGCATGCAGAATCGCTAACGGGAGTGGAGGTCCGATCTTGAACAGTGTTAAAATTTAATGTGATTTGATGTGAAAACCTTGGAACTTAATTGAACAGCATTAAATCTTAATGCGATTGATATGAAATCGCCACATCCATGTCCCATCGCCTTAAACGCCATCGAATGCACCCGCAGCCGGGAGCAGGGCAAGTTCTGATTGAGGACACGTGGCAGAAATTGATTGGAGCGAATCTTTGTTTGGGCCACTCGCGCAGTGGAAATCCAGACCCGAAAAATATTAGGGAGATTTTGATAAGAAATTCACGTCACAACTCTCCCTCCGTACACCAGCCCAACTTCGGACTCGAAAAAGATTAGGGCGGAATTCATTTGGTTTTCGCGTCACAAAATTGGCCGACATCAGCAAGCTATTTTGGAACACGAATTTGGTTTTAATTATGGTTTATCGCCGTTTGAAGTCCGGCGAGCTCGACTTAAGAACAATTTTGTTTGATCCCATCTTATAAAATTTGTGTTGGTTTCTTTGATAATACGCATATTTATAATAAATCATGGGAATACCACACTAGTAAACATGTGGAAAAGTTATATAAATTATTGAGAACAATAATTTTTATGTAAAAATATCCAAATATGCTTTTGGGAAATAAAAATTCGAGTATTTGGTTCATATTGTTTTAAAGGAAGGAGTGAAGTTGGAGCCTCAAAAGATGCAAGATATTACAAAATGACCTATTCCTAAGAAAATCAGGGTTCTTAGAAGATTTTTTAGACTTACATGATATTATTGATCATTTGTTAAGAATTATGCATGCATTTCAAGTCCACTCACATATCTCTTGAAGAAAATATCATTTATATGGAATGATGAGGCTACTTTGGCATTCTCTCTTTTAATGGATGCCATGTATTCTACACCAACATCGGTTGCACCTAATTTTGGTAAAACATTCATAGTAGACTGTGAGGCACTAGGACAAGGAATTTACGTAACATTAAAACAATAAGGGATATCATTGGCTTTTAAAAGCAAGGAATTCAAAGAAAATATTTGGTGAAATCTACGTATGAAAAATAAATGGAAGCAATATTACATACAATAAAAAATGGGGATAGTATATCATTGGGAGGTACTTTAAAGTCAAGATATACTATGATAGCATAAAGTATTTTTTGAAGCTATGGATTTCATTGGAAGATTAACAAAAATGAGGAGAAAAAATGCAAATTTTTAATTTTGAGATAATCTGCAAAAAGGGTAAGAAAAATTTAGTACATGATGCTCTTTCTAAAATAGAAGAGGCCTCAAATTTATATCCAATTACATTTTCTATTCCTAGGTGGCTAGAAGAAGCTTGCCATAATGGAAAAATGACAATAATACTAAACAAAAACTAAAATTTATAAAGGATGGGATGAACTCTATGGAGCATTGGGAGTGAAAGAGAGATATACTTTGGTGCAAATGTAGAATATTTTTATACACGCAAGCATATTTGAATAAACAAATATTAAGGGAGTCCCATGTCTCTCTGATGGTAGGATGTAGGGTTCCTTAAAACATCTCAAAGGATCAAAAAATATATTTTTGAAAGGAATGAAGAAAGATATTCAAAATTTTGTAAGAGAAGGTCAGGTTTGCATAATAAATAAAAGAGAGATAGTAAAATCTCTAGGGTTACTTGAACCATTCCACATACATATTCAAAGACTAGAAGATATATCAATAGACTTTATTACAGGGTTACTAAAATATAAAGGTAAGTATTACATTTTTGTGGTCATTTATATAGACAAATTTTGTAGATTTTTTTTGTAGAGCTCAAAGTACATAAACAACAAGCCAAGTGGCAGAAGTGTCCGTGAAACAAATTCATAGTCTTCATGGTTTTCCTAAAGTAACAGTAACAAGAAAATTTTGGAAATAATTATTTAATATGAGTGGAGAAGCACTAGCTGCCATGAGTTGTACATATCAAACACAATCAAATGGTCAAACAAAAATAGTTAACAAATGTTTTTAAGGTTATCTGCAATGTTGCTCTTTAGAAAATAAATCTTAATGGATGAAGTGGGTTCCTCAAGGAAGAATGGTAATATGATACTATCATACTACCTGTCACACATCTACTAAAATTTTCCCATTTAAGGCCCTTTATGGATATCCAACTCCTAATATCTCATACTTTTTGCAAGATAAATCCAAAGTATAGGAAACAGAGTCACATATGGAAAATACTAAAGAAACTTTGAAAATTATTATGGAAAACCTTCAAATGACATGAAACATGATAAAACAACAAGGGGAACAACATTGAAGTGAAAGATAATTTGAAGAGGGTAATTGGGTATTTTTTAGATTATAGCATTATAAGCAATCTTCATTCAAGAAAAAGAAGAATAAAGAATTAGCTCAAAAATGCAATGTGGAAAAAGTCGAAGTCGGGATTAAATCGGCAAGGGTCCAAAAGTGGAAATACTCGATAAAGTGAGGAGTTTTTTGAAAAAGTCGGCAAAACTAAAAAAATACAAAAATATTCATTTTTGAAAAGAATCCTGATTTTTTCAAAAAAAATTAAAAAATTATTAAAGAAACTACCTCACTCAAGATTTTTTCGAAAAATTCGGCAAAAAGTCGGGACTTCGAGGATAAAATCACGACTTTTTCAGGGATGAAAAAGTCAGCCAATAAAGTCGGCTTCGGGAAAAATTCGGGATTTTTTCAAAATTCGGGACTTTTTGCCGACTTTTTCCACACTACAAAAATGTTATGGCCCTAAATAATTATTCATAGGATTGCACAAGTGTTATAGAAGCTATATTTTCCTTCTTCTTGCATTCATAAGGTTTTTCATGTGTCTTGCCTAAAAAAGGTTTTGGGAAAAAATATGCCAATGTAAATAGAACTTCCAAAATTAGATAAAGAATGAAAGTTGATTCTTGAACCACAAAAAGTTATAGATAAACATTATGTATCTCTTTGACATATAACCATTATGAAGTACCTAATCAAGTGGAAGAATATTCCTCTAGAAGAATGTACATGGTAAAATGATCAATTCGTGATGAAATACCCACAACTAAAGGGTTCGTTTGAAGTTTTGACAAAGGTTTTGTTATATGTTTTATATAATGCGCGGCGGAATAGTTTTATTATTTGTTAAGGTCCCACACAGTGATCAAATTTGAAGGGCAGGTCCGAATTTCAATTAGAAGGGCATATATCTATGTCGCCCTTCCATAATGAAAAGCTTTAAAAAAAAAACTTTTCAATTGACCACAATAAATTATTTTTACATTTCATTTTCAAAGAGACAAAACCATCAATCTTTATAATAATAAAATACTGTTACATATACAACAATGAAGAAGGCTCCATCTTTCATTGCTTAAATATCTCATTGGCAATGTCAACATAAGTCTTGAAGACACTATAATAAGAGTTTGGATACATACCACAGGGATATAGGAGATTCTTATGTGTCAGATTGTGTAATGCAATTTTGACTTTGTCTCATAAGGAGCAGCAGTATGGAGGTCTGGATTTTTCTTATAGAACTTTTTTATTATTATTTGAAACATTGTTTATAGATATGAATACAACAATGAAATTATGAGCATGGTGGACAATTAGTCAAGCTCATGATGCCAAACCATGATGATGTAAGTTTGGAATTTAACATTTTTACATGTTAAAGACAAATAATCAAAATCACTGACAACTTAGTATGCCATAATTAATAATCATTCCCTGTTCACTTTTGTTAATAGGTTTATGTCACATGATGATCTCTCTTCTCTGGCATTTACTTGTATTGAAGATCATTATTCTAGGAATAAGGAGTTATTTTCTCCAAAAATAACCCTAGACAAACATTGACAATGCATCAAGGATATCTTTCTATGCTTCATAAGTACATATGTTCTACTTCTAAATCATGTCTTGGAAGTGGTTGTTTTGCTGGAAATTATTCACCAGTTGATTTCATACCAAAGTCTTTTTCACATTTTCAGCATCCAATACATGAAAAAGATAATGGTTTAAAACAACATAAATATTTGAAATTTTGCAAGAATTGTCTGGCACACTTTGAATATGAATTTTGAAGTCAAGTGCATGATGCTATATAGGATCAAGTGTCATTTTGAATACCAAATTTTTCACAAGAAACTTCTCAACATGCTACCCTGCAGTAAGGATTAAATGACAATATTGCATCAACTATTTCCATAATAAAAGTGCACCTCGGGCATAAGACTAAACAACTACAAATGTTGTATATCTAACAAGACCACACAATCAAATGTATTCCACAAGGCCAATACTGTATGAAAAATGAAAAGGAGTTTGCAACCAAAAATACCTTAGGCAAGTAATTCAATTAGATACACCAAACCATCAGCAAAAAGGAAAACTAGCCTACTCAAAAGGCAAGCGTTTACCTCCTTTGACAAAATTTTGAGTTCCGAAACAAGGGCATTTATTGTCTTGTCAATGCCCCTAGTAATTTGAACGGGGTTTTCACCTGCTACAACAACCTAAACAAAAAGGTTTCATTTCAAATTATTTTCCACAAATTTAAGATACAACCATTGTTAGTTTTGTATTTCCTAACAAGCTCATAAATTTTGACAAAAGAACCAAAATTTTTTAATACCTGATAGCAATTTTTTCACTCAAAAACTATCTTAGACTCAATAAGCCCAACCCAAAACTAAAAAACCAAACACCATAAGACCCAACAAAAATGAATAGATGATCTTAATCCAGTACTATCAACAAAAAGTTACATTTACACCGTCACTTATTAAACCCTATGCTGTTGAATTTTAACTTCAACTGCTGCAGTAGAAGGATGGATGCAACAGTAAAAAAAAATTTCGAAAGTTGCTTGCACGCCATCCAGAAATTTAATTCAGCATTTAAAATTCCTGCAAGTTTTTTTTTTAAACGGCCGCAGCCATATTTCTGTACATGATTGTATTTAAACACAACAACCAACATTAACGCAATTCACCAACCAGAAATTAAACAAACAGAAATTTACCCGACAGTTTTGTAAATTCAAAAGGAGGACACGTGGAGCATTAATATTGGATCGCATGAAATTGAAGGGAATCTGAAAACCTGAAAACTAGACCCGAATTTTTTATAGGGCACATTGGATTGAGAATTCGCGTTACAAATTAGGCAGACGTCAGCATCCCATTTTGGAACGCAAATTTGGTTTGAAATTCAATCTATTCAGACTTTTGAAGTCCGACGGAAAGGGTTCTTTAATGTTTTGATAGTTTAATATATACATATGTTTTAAAAATATGTTATATATATACCATTTGCAAAATGAAAGGTGGGACATAGAATTCAGTTTTAATTTTATTTTTTTAAAAAGAGGGTTTATTATAATATGTTTTATATGTTACGGCATATAAAAATAAGAAGGACAAAAAAGCTTGGTAGTTTTTTTTATAGACAGTACGTAAATTTTTTATTACACAGCAGTGTGTAAAAAGTGAAAGACTGAGTATAACTTTTTAAGTGTGTATGCATAGCAGTGTGAAAGTGAAAAACAGAGCAGAGTGTTTTAGAGACAGAGTATGTTTGTTTTGAACAGACAGTGAGTTGGTTTTATGCACTGCATTTTGTAGCAGTCATAATTTTGTAATCCCTCTCAGTGAGGAAGAAGTGTAATAGTTTTTTTTTGAGTTATTGAAGGGAATAGAAGTTTGTTTTGAAAGTATTGAAACTCTGTCTCCTGTCAAAGAAATTTTTATTTTCTCTGTGTTAGAGGAAGGGAGATTTATTCTCCATTCATTGTTCTGGAATTTTTCAATATTCCAACATGTGCAAGAACAATAGATGTTGTGGTTCCATCCCCAGCTAAATCATTTTTCTTTGCCGCAGCTTGCCTTACCAACTTGGCCCCAATATTTTCAACTGGGTCCTCTAATTCAACCAATAAAAAGGCCAAAACCATAGCATTGAGATACATTTCATTACACTGTCAATAACAATAAAATTTGACTCATCCATAACCCTTTCCTTTTATTGTTGTGAAAAGCTTTATGCATTACTCTAATGTAGCTAGTCCATAGGCCAAGTAGACCACTGGGTAACAAATATGTTTCCTTTCACCTTTGAGTTTTCAAATTATGCCTACCAAATATAAGACATTTAAGAGGGGGAACTAATACAACGTTAAAAAGAAAACCAGAGCACACATCTACAAATTACCTCCTTAGCTACTTTCACACCATCATTAACTATTTTTGGAGAACCATGCTTGCTCTCCAAGACAACATTTTTCCCTTCGCCCCAAGGGTGACTCCAACAAGATCAGCAAGTTTGTTCACACCGCCTGCAAGAAAAATTGACAATGCTTTCAGTAAGTGTGCAATTGAATGCCAGACCATATGCTAAAACAACCCTACATGAAAAATTAAAATAACACACTAAAATCAAATATAAGTGGACAAGGAAAGATCCACCGCAGTGAAGTTTCACATGCAGGTGACCTTCCTTTAAACATAATTTTTTCTCTGACCTGCAATTTTTTTGTCACTAAGCCATCCTTGTTGAAGTACAACTCCTTTTCCATAGCTCTTGTATTAACTACCTTCTCTCTGTCGCGTAATCTCAGAGTCCCTCTTCTGCTTGAGCGATTAAAGGAAATGGGTGAAAAACTGAAAGAGAAGACAATTGTCTGCCATAATTATCAAACATTGCACCCAACTTCTTCCCCTTTCCATTGTTACCCAATGAGGTAGATGTGGCAATTGTTGTCATACTGCCCAAAGCAGAGGCCATCTTCTCTTATGCTCAATATAGAATTACAAGATCTTCATATTAGTATGAACCTTAAAAAACATGACTCCCATTGCTAAAAACCACTTTTAAGTTGTAACAGGCAAACTAAACAACTATCGCAACTTTTGGCAACTTATGGAGCATTAAGAGAGAAACAACCAAAGAGAAATACAACCACAATCCTCATTTTAATGAGACCACACTATATATTTTCATTAAGATAATAGAAAGAAATCACGACTATATTAAGGCCAGCACAAAACAATCTTTAACCAGTGTCTCTCATGGCCTTCAGGTTGCCATGCTAGAGGTTGCATATTTTTAATTTAAATTCTTGACCTCTCATGCCCATCTATGAATGCATCCAGTGGGATATCTACATCAAATGCTCCTTTATATCCCCAAAAACAAATTCCCTACTACAAGAGCACCAGTATTGATGGATCACACCACACCATCCCACCCACTAGAAACGGTGAAAAAGGAAACCCGAGAAAACTTCTGAAATATCTCAAGATGACTATATGGGTGGTTCTTATGAATCAGCCAACCATTCAGAACATGCTAATCAATCCAAACCATGAGTATTATGTGACAATATTCAAGCAGGCACTGAATCGGATTTCTGAAGCTATGTTAGAGAAACCCTAAACTCTCACTGAAAATAGGTGAAATGTGGCACCACTCAGAGATTGACATGTGCCAATTAGTACAAGTGGTAGACAATTGGCATGCTCAAACAATGAGGTGATGCAGGAATGACATGAGGGAGAAAATATCAGAAAAGCCCCAAATCTGGAGAACTAAAGCTCATCACCAACCCGAGATTGACAACTTTACATGATGTAACCTATGAAATCGTAAATGGAGAAATCATAGTAACAATAAAGTAACCTATGTAACAATAAATTCGGATTCATCCTGGGAGTGGTAATGGGAGAAATCATAGTGAACAACAGGAAACATGCAGAGTTGCTTACAATCAAATAGATGAAAAAACACAAACAAAAAACCTAGATAATAATCATGAACAAGCTTAATATTGATATATGAACTGTAAAGGAACTTACAAAATGTGACATTACGAACCTCGTCAAGCGCACAAGAAAAAATATCCTGGACATGACCCTGGTTGACAAGTTTTATTGCTCATGATGCAAGAGGATTTGTACCTGCACTGCCAAGTCAATCAAAATCCATCATTATCTATACAATAAATACAAGTAATTGATGTAGTATTTTTCACTCTAAGATGCATTCTTATGATAATGTTAGAACATATGTTGAAAATGTCAAAACATACCTGAATAAGCTCCTCTTTGTTTCAAGAACAATTTATTGGAGTCGCATGAACTTGGAACAAGCCTCCCACGATCTGAAAGAGTAGCAACTAAGTGAACAGTGACTTTTTTGTTGCTATGCCGGATCGAGGGAGGTTTGCTCCAAGATTAAATCGCTACAATAAATTATTCGCTACTAAACAGGGCCAACCACGTGAAGGTGGAAGCTCTTATGGCCCCTCCCCCCCGCCCTCACATCACTCTCAATTCCCCAATACCCAATCTATATTTCATTTTTTACTTTCATGACCACAAAAAGAAATATTCAATAACTAATAAAAAAACAATTCAACAAAAAGTACGCAAGGAAACATTGCAATTAATGCTCAACATAAAAATAGTATGATAAATGAGCTTTTTATATAACACAAAAAATGTTCCAAGTATGGTAATGTTTGTCTTATAATAATACAATATTTTATATTATCAAATTTTCTTCTTCTTCTTCCTATTTGTAAAGCTCCTAATTACATCATCAATATCATCGTGCTTTGCTCCTGTTTCGTGCCTTTCGACCTGCACTGCTGACCTAGTTGCGTAGTCACGATGTCTAGTCTCATCCAGTGATGGGGCATCGCCTACAAAAATAGATAATATTAAATTTTAATTGTCAGTTTTTAAATATCATTGAACTAGTTCGGTAATATTAATAAAAAAAATTTCAATGAGATTATTTACCTGGTGCACCAGTTGTCGCCGCTGACCTAGTTGCGTAGTCACGATGTCTGGTCTCATCCAGTGACGGGGCATCGCCTACAAAAAACAGATAATATTAAATTTTAATTGTCAGTTTTTAAATATCATTGAACTAGTTCGGTAATATTAATAAAAAAAATTGCAATGAGATTATTTACCTGGTGCACCAGTTGTCGGCGCTGACCTAGTTGCGTAGTCACGATGTCTGGTCTCATCCAGTGACGGGGCATCGCCTACAAAAATAGATAATATTAAATTTTAATTGTCAGTTTTTAAATATCATTGAACTAGTTCGGTAATATTAATAAAAAAAAAATTGCAATGAGATTATTTACCTGGTGCACCAGTTGTCGCCGTTGGGACTGTTGCCCTGTCTTCCTCTCTGGTGGTAAGATCCTCAAGGGAAACATTCTCTGTCATTTAAACAAAAAACGTTATAAGGACAACCATCAATGTATAATTAGAAAAAATTATAAGTGGAAATTAATTACCGTCACGGCCCTCACTGATAGTAGCATTGTCGGCCTGGTCCCTACTACAATGATCAGGTTGCACGTGAGGATCATCTACATTTGGCTCTAAAATTGGGTTATTTGCGTCGTCGGTAGTGTTGCTCCCCTGATTTAAACAAAGTTGTTAGACATTAAATTTATGGATGAAAAAAAACATATTGAAAGGTTAATGTTTTACCTTATCAGGCATTCTGGATCTTGGGACTTGCCCCAAGCTTCTGCGACGTTCAACTACAGCTTGATAGCCGAAATGGAAAGTGATATTTTATCTTCCTCTTTAGTTTCTGTTCCGAAGTCATCACCCTACATTACATATGATTGTGTATTTTTAATCATATTTGATAGGATTACAAAAATAACAGGAAAAACACATTATTATGGATGTTATTACATAATTACAAATTCTGCAGCTTAATTTCAAGTATACACCTGCCTAGCTTGTGGATGTTGCCTTTTTTTTTTTCAACCCTGCTTGTTGCCTTGAGTGCCAGAACCTAGCACCAAAGATTGAGCCAAGTAGACGTAGCACTCACTTTTATTTAGAGACTAGAGAAAATTAGAAGGCAATGAATAAATAATAACTAATAATCTAGTTGAGACACCTCTAGGCGTACCTTTCCCTTTTCTTCTCTGCCCAGAGAGTCTCCATTCATCTCCTCTGAACTGTGAGAGGACACCACATCTAGGCTAATTGCAACTGCCCAGAGGTGTCTTAAGAGTTTCAGTATTTACCCAGCTTAATCGGGCATCACTAAACACTAATAATGTACAACCTTGAAAAGGTTCCATATCTAGAAAGTTCTTTTCAGTTGGAATTCAGAATTCACCTCAAAATATTGTCAAAATTAACATAATGCATGGCTCTCCAAAAACCTGTAGAACTCATTGTTTCCTACACATAAAAAAGAAGAAGATATTATCATTAATTTAAAAATAAAAATCATGATAAATATGTTTTAGATAAAGTACATGAAATAGTTAAAATATTAAAATTTACCTGGGAGTTGTACATGCTTTATAGGGACACCTTCATCGTTCACCAACAATGTTCCATTAATGGTCCCTATGGAGCTGACACGTGTAGCTCCAGGAAATGCAATAATGTAGTTGGCCATATCAGCCTCATCATTGCCAACACGTTCAATGGTTGGCTAGGTGTCTGCTTAGGCAGGGTGTGTTTCTTGGCTGGCACCTAAAGGAGTAGAAGGTGTACGAGAGGGTTTCTAGGAAATATCTTGCCCTTATGTCCCACTACCACCAACACCGGGTTCAGCAAGTGCCAGAAAAAACTACATACAAAAGAACTTTTTGTTAGTTTAGTCAATGTAAAAATTAAAAATCAAACTATCATAATTCATCTCATGCAGAACAAAAAAAAAAATATCCTTTTGAATTTCTATTATTACCTGATATGTATCTAGCTATATCATAAGTTGTTTTATCCTCTCTTCTATTTCAGGTGTTTGAGGCGCGTCTATCAAAGTATTAAATTCCGACCTTGCATCTCGTGCCTTTTTTCGCAACAAGAACACTGGAGATAGGGATGAAGAAAGCTCTTCCTCAAAGAGGGAATCATCAGACGTACCATGGCTAGGTGTCTGCATATTTGAACAAAATTAATATTATTTCAATTATGTAAATAACTAAAATACCTGAAGATAGAGCAATGCTAGCACTTTACATGTTCTTCCGCTGGCCTCTTTCCGCGATCATCCCGTCTCGGGGTTGTTCCTGCACTGCTCTGATCAGTCTGCCACATTGCAATAAAATTATAAATGTAAAAAGTTGAAAACAATATCTAACTTGAAAACACAAAATGAAAACTGAAATAATTTCTAATAAGACACCGGAAGACAGAGTTAGAGTTTCAAATATGCCTTGCATTGAATTCAGTCCTCGAAACATGTCATTGCACATTAAGGCACCCAAACAAGAGACGAGTTGACAATGAAGACCTTATTGAATATATTGTTGGAGCAACTTCTAGTAAACTTGTTTTGAAGACCTTGAGGACATTTTTGGAGCAACATTGTTGAAGCTAATGGTATAGCATTGTTGGAGACGATCTTGAAGGGCCTTGAAGTGAAGCTTTTGGAGCAACTATTGAAAAATCCTTAGAGCATTTAAGTAAGGCACTTTATATCTTCCATCACCTTTTCCTTTCAATATCCTTTAAACGATTTTGTTGATATTTAATGTTTGAAATCACATTATAATTCCTTGATTATATGTGTTTCGGGACTTTCCCTTTGAAATTACCCAAAAATACCCTGGCAATTTTATCTTCAGGATGCATGTCTGACCCTATTGTTCAATATTTTGATTGATAGTAGTAAACATAGAGAGTTAAGGGGCTCTTGACTTGGTTTGGTTGGGCCATTAGATCCCTAACATCTACTAGGGAGAACCCCCCTTGAGTTGGAGGAGAGCTAGCCCGAAGTGAAAAGAGGTCGGTGAGGTGACAATGGGGCTATTGAATTACACATGGTATCACACTTTAGCTTTAGGAGTTTATCTTGAGAAGTGCGAGATTTTGCTATATCAATTCTCAAATTGTTTACAACACTATTGTTAAGAACTAATAAGAAGTGATGTTGAGGGGTTTTTGGGTATAAGAAACAATACCATTTAAAAACTAGGGTTCTCAGTCCTTGGCATTCCTTTACCTGGGCCTAGGGGCACATTAGAATAATTTCACACTAAACCATGCAAACTTAAAAGTAACTTAACAGATCCATAAATTAATAATAATCATAAATCCTAATTTCCTATTGTACGATATGATGCTAATTATTCAAACATGAAGCAATGATAACATGCAATGTCTGAATTTCAAGATTGATGAACCAATACAAGAAGTTAGAAACTACACCTTTGATTCAATACTCTGTGTCCTAACTCCAGGAAGGAATCTAGTTTGCAGTACAGAACATGCATCGTGTATTATCAATTCTTAATTGACAACAACTAAAGGTCATATACCTCATCAATTCCTTCCCATTTTGTGTTTTTATGTTATATTCCTTATAAAAGTGTCAAATTTCTCTCAAAGTAAGCAACCACTGAATAAAATAAAAAATAGTTGAGATATGATTGAGAAATGGTCATTTATGTCTTGAAAGGATCTTCACAATTTCTTTGGTTGTTTTTCATCTCAAGAAACAAGAAATGACCTAAGAAACTATCGTGATGTAATATAAGAAAAAACACGATGCAATGGCCATTTTCAAAGCCAAATCATGTCCATTGAGGACATGGCCTTTATTTGGTTCTTGTTTCATAGGAGTTTCGGGTAGAAATGGAACTTTGTTGTACCATTTCCAGTAGTAAAAAGGGAAAACCTTCTTTTTCCATGGGAAATAATTTACCTTTCCTTTTTCAAGTTAATCTAAATCACAAAAAATATGAACTATACTGCACACATTCTTGGATAATGTGAAAGTGGAAAAGGAATACCCTACACAAGTGATGCACACATGTACATTTGAACACTAATAGATTTTTGTAGTTGAAATGCAATGCTTGTTTTCATTTAAATCTAGGGTTTTTAAAGTAGGGAGAAATAATGGCTGCTAAATTAATAAGCGTTTCTTTGGGAAAAATTTAAATCTTGTATTGGGTGATGAAGATAATAGAGGGTATTGAATCTTCATTCTTGACATCTAGAGAGAACCCTACAGCCTAACACAATCCAATGGAATTGACCAAAAAAACCCAAATAGAGTCAACCCTACTATACGAGGAAGGGCCTGCAGTAAGAACTTACCATTTTGCAAGAGCTGACGGCGAATGCTGTACTACAAGATCTGAGGGCGAATGTTGTTCTGCAAGAGCTGACGGCCAATGCAGGGCGAATGCTATTCTGCAAGAGCTGAGGGCCAATGCACGGCAAATGTTGTTCTGCAAGAGCTGAGGGCGAATGCAGGGCAAATGTTGTTTTGCAAGAGCTCAGGGAAAATGTTGAGGGCGAATGCTGTTCTTCAAGAGCTCAGGGCGAATGCTGAGGGCGAATGCTATTCTGCAAGAGCTGAGGGCGAATGCTGAGGGCGAATGCTGTTGTACAAGAGCAGAGGGTGAATGCGCGCGTGATATCAGACGTTAATGTAGCACACATGTACATTTGAACACTAATATATTTTTGTAGTTGAAATGCAATGCTTGTTTTCATTTAAATGTAGGGTTTTTAAAGCAGGGAGAAATAATGGCTGCCAAATTAATAAGCGTTTCTTTGGGAAAAATTTAAATCTTCTATTGGGTGATGAAGATAATAGAGGGTATTGAATCTTGATTCTTGACATCTAGAGAGAACCCTACAGCCTAACACAATCCAATGGAATTGACCAAAAAAACCCAAATAGAGTCAACCCTACTATAGGAGGAAGGGCCTGCAGTAAGAACTTACCATTTTGGAAGAGCTGAGGGCGAATGCTGTTCTGAAAGAGCTGAGGGCAAACGCTGAGGGCGAATGCTGTTCTGCAACAACTGAGGGTGAATGTCGAGGGTGAATGCTGTTCTGCAAGAGCGGAGGGTGAATGCGTGCATGATATCAGATGTTAATGTAGCTATTGCGACGGATACGAAACAATAAAATCAATTTTTTGTAGCGCGCATATAAGTTTCGTATTTTTATGTAGTGCACATATAAGTGTCGTTATACTGACGGCGGACAAAGCATCGCTATTGCGACGGATGCCTCCAAACGTCGCAATTGCGACAGTTAGACATTGTGTCGCAGTTGCGACATTTGGAGGCAGCCGTCGCAATAGCAATGCTTTGGGCCATAGTGTCGCAATTGCGACGTCTTCCTCCAAACGTCACAATTGCGACACTTTGTCTAAGTGTCGGTATTGTGACACTTTTCTATAAACTTCGGTATAGCGATAGTTTCGGGCAGGATGGAAAAAATTTGTGGAAATTTCCGACATTTGGTCCAAAGCATCGGAACCAAGTGTCGGAATTTCCGGCAAATGTAGTAGTGTCCAATCCTTTAGAGTAGAGAGATATACCTTGCACCAAGCAACTCGAAGGTAAAAACGTCCTTGCATTGTGTCGTAGAATTCCATAGTTCTAAGGGCCCCTTGGAAAGTGTGGAAGCATACTATCTTTCATTCCTAATAGAAAACAATAAGAGATGACATTGATGCCACTGTTAGCATTATTTTTTTTTTGAATCTATATCAACTTTCATGTTTTTGTTTAGTTTAGTCTTGTTTTATTTCTACATATTCCTACTGTATCATTATTTAGTGTGTTTAATGTTTTATATCATGTTCACTAACATGCTAAGTCTTTGTTTATCTTCCCGTGAACAAATATTAAGAAGCAGTGACCACTCCGCTTAAGAAAGTGTTGATTGGTACACTTGTGCACCAAATCCACCAACGCAGGATTGGCCACTCCACTGATTTTACTTTTTCTAGTTAATGTGGTTGTGCCTATTGTAGGAACCTTTTCTATGCTCTGGAGTTTGGCTTGGAGAGCCCCTCTTCTCTTCTTCTCAACCCGTTCATCCTCAGTGAGAGGCCAAAGTTTAGAATCTCCAAAAAAATTGTTGCATGAAATTCACGCGCATTTTACATAGACATACACGCCCGACTGAAAGCATTCAACACTGACTTGCATGATAGCTTTCGCACCTGTGTCAGACATTTGTGCATGGAAACCAGAAGCAGAAAATTTCCACTATTTCCCTTCATTTCTTGATTGTAAAGTGAGTGTCAGCCCATAAAAAAAAAACTCCTAGCACTGTGTGATATGTCCCATGACTATTTAAAACTGAATATTGGCTACATTTTAGTAGTGCTAGGTGCTAGTTTTAAAATCTCATATTTTATTTTCGAAAAAAAAACCACATAGTTTAAGTAAGGGGAAATTTAATTGCAATATGAACTAACTTATTTTCTGTGAACATAGATACAAAAAACACATATGTAATTAACATTAGTAAGTGGCCCTAATCCACACATGCTTAGCTAAATTTTTCATTTTTCCTAGTTTAAAGTCATTAATTTTAGTTTAATTTTTTGGCACTAGGAGTTGGGACTAGGATTTAATTATCCTTAGAGAGCAAGTAATCTTTGCTGCCTTTGCACCTTTTGGTGACCCTAGGAATGCATACGAAATCTCTCTTTTGATAATTTTCCATCTCCCTTGAGTTTATCAGTTAGATTAACTAGGCAACATTGTAAGCGACCCATATCCATACATGATTTGCTTATAGCAAGGAACAACCAAACATAGATTAATAGGGGATGTGTAAAGGATCACCGCATATCCACATGTTAAAAATATGTGATTTTTCACTTCTTTCTCACACACTTTCACACCTTCAGTGGATTAAAGCCACCTTAAAACTAACCTAACTAAACTAATTAACCCTCCCGACAAGGGCCACAAGAGAAATTATATTTTAGGTTAGGACCAAGGGGGTAGGAATCTAATAAGCCACATTTGTTAGTTTACATCTTGAAACATAGAAATTTAATTTTTAGGGAACTTAAAATCCATCTATCTGCCCACGGAAAAGAAAGCACGAGCACCATAGAGACCCGATTTGAAGGGGTTAAGCTCAAGACAAGTGTGTGCGGTATTATTTGGGGCTACCTGACCCATCTAATACTTGGTACTGGTAGTTGATTTACCAAGAATATCAAGACTCAATCACTTACGTGGGATGATAGTACTTACTGGCCAAATCTAGGGCATCCTTCCCTATAGGTGACAGTGTAGACAACACTAGATCCTCTACCCATCACCTTTTTTGATTCTTCAACTGCTGAAAGGTGTCGCTATTTCTTTTGGGACGTTAGCCCCAGTACCCATCAGAAGATATATTCACAAGGCCCAGTTACTATTGAGAGTGTGAGGACGTATAGGTCTCTAGGATTTTGAGTATCATGTGCAAAGACAACCAAAACCATTTTTTGATTGTTTGATCACATAGAGATAACTTAAAGGGAAATTAACTTTTATTTTCACTTTTTTTAATGTACGTGGTCACCATTTTTTCTTTGATACTTCACCTCTCATATAACTAAGATTTTTTCCAAGACCATACCTATTTGACACCATAACAGACCCAACAGGACCTCATCGATATAAATATATTTTGGACCTCCCCCCATTATCGGGAGGAGTTCCAAGACTTTCACCATTTAGGCATCAAAGACGGAACACTACCACCCTTATCGGTTCATCCTTTATTGGGGCATCTTTAGTTGGAAACCCTCGATGGTCACCCGACACCACACCAGTGGAGACCCCCATAGGGGCACCACATTGAAATCCTCCCACAACCCCTAGGGGGCAGAGGAGTGCTACCCATTCAGGAAGCCAAGTGAACTCACAGTGAGGTACGTCACAGAAAAACCCTATACCTAACCAGAACACCATGTCTTCACAGTGTGCGATGGCTCTGAACTCGCAGTCACCATTCTTAGCATCGTTAAACTTGCCCGATCTAACCAAGTTAATGAATGACCCTATTGCAGAGAACCCAATATGGTCCCTCATACCCACGAAGCTCCCTTCAAACATTCCAAAATTTGAAGGGAGGCAAGTGGAATACCTAGGAAATCACATTATGACTTTCCACCTCTGGTGTTCGTTAAACAACATCGTTGATGATATTATTCGATTGAGACTATTTTAGCACACCCTAACTAGACCAGCTACGAAATGGTATGTGGAGATACATTTTGCTACACATGTAATCTTTAGTGCCTTCACTTATGCGTTCCTCACATATTTTTAGTTACCCATCCACCATGATTACAGGATGGAATTACTGACCCATTTTAGGCAAACACCAACTGTCCATATCTTGGACCATCTCCATGAATGGTGGTGACATCGTTGTTTGTGAAAAGCCAAACTTGATGATTGAGTTCTGTTGGACCTGTTGCTGAAAACTCTCACTACAAATATTTCAAAATACATAGCAACAAAAAAACCTACGTCTTAGAGATTGTCCTGGTATCCCCAAGTTATTAGAAGTGTGGTCCACAGGCTGGCATCCACCTTTTTCATCTATCTCTGGAGATCATGCTGGTGATAAACCGTTCACTAGTGATAATAAAGCCCATGGAAAAAGGGTAAAGTAAAATTTCCTTGTAGGTTGTCTGAAGGGAATCATCCCATTCACCTTTTTCTTTATATGTATGAAGCCTTGATATTGTTGCAAAACCTTACAACTTCTCAACCACGACTTCCCGCTGGTTACTGGAAGCTTTCCCCTAACCCTCCACTATTTGATCGAGTGATTGATGAAAATTCATCTCTAATAATTTCCAATATCTCTGAAAGTCAATCATTTGATTCATTTCCCAACCCACCATTGGTTGAGAAAACAGTTGACTTGATTCCACCTTAAGTTGATCATACCTTTCCCATACATAGTGAACCCCATACTGCTCATGTTCTTCTTCTTTCTTCAGATTCAAATGAACTAGTGAGAAATCCTCCTGTTCTATGGTACATGAGGGTTATCCTCCAGTTTCCATAACACAAGGGGGAACTTCTATCTTTCCCATTGTTATCACTGGAAAACCAGACAAGAAAATATGACATTAGAGAATCTGAAAAATTTTAAAAATCTCTAACGTCCAGAGGAAAAATCAAGTTGCGCACTCAAGACACGAGCAGAATGTGCCTTTGCATGCATTTTTATTTGATAGGCACGCCTTTGCGCGACTTTCCCTCAAAAATCCGCATGGACCTGAGAGTGGAGAAAGTCACTTTCTGGGACCACAAGGCACACTCGAGGATAATGATCCCACACTTGAGGCCACCCAAGGACAACCACCTAAGCCTCCTTGGGACCTGAAGGGAACACACAATGGAATCAAGTGGCACGCAATGGAATCAACCCCCTCCCTTCGGTCACCATCCATCAATGTACAAAGAGAGGGAAGGAAAATTTGAATTCATCTATAAAAGGCCACCAAGAGATGAAAAAAGGGAGAGAACATTCTTATGCTAGCCAAAATTTCTTTGAAGCAATCCAACAATGTGTAATCTTGAGCA
Organism: Pinus albicaulis; assembly: GCA_034641835.2. Lineage (NCBI taxonomy): Eukaryota > Viridiplantae > Streptophyta > Pinopsida > Pinales > Pinaceae > Pinus > Pinus albicaulis. The sequence goes on from CM076579.1 coordinate 1,452,324,562, forward strand.
GAAGTAGAGAGGGGATTTGGTTGTTGGCCATCCAACAACTCCAATCTTTTGGAGTAGAGAGATATACCTTGCACCAAGCAACTAGAAGGTAAAAACATCCTTGAGGCTTGCATCGGGTCTTAAAACTCCACAGTTCTAAGGGCCCCTTGGAAAGTGTGGAAAAGTACTATCTTTCATTCCAATAGAAAACAAGAATAGAGGACATTGATGCCACCATTAGTATTATTGTTTTGTTTAAATCTATATGAACTTTCATGTTTTTGTTTATTTTAGTACTTTTTTTCTCTCTACATATTCTTGTTGTATCATTATTTAGTGTGCTTAATGTTTTATATCCTGTTCACTAATCTGCTAACTCTTTGGTTATCTATCTTTGACCAAAGCTTAAGAGGCAGCGACCAATCCTATTAAGCAAGTGTTGATTGGTACACTTGTGCACCAAATCCACCAACACAGGATTGGCGACTCCACTAATTTTACTTTTTCTAGTTAATGTGGTTGTGCCTGTTGTAGGAACATTTTATATGCTCTGGAGTTTGGCTTGGAGAGCCCCTCTTCTCTTTTTCTCAGCTCGTTCACCCTCAGTGAGAGGCCGAAGTTCAGAAGCTCCAAAAAATTTGTTGCACGAAATTCACGGGCATTTTACACAGACATACATGCCTGACTAGAAGCATTCAACACTGACCTGCACGATAGATTGTGTGCCTATGTGAGATATTTGCATGCGGAAACCAGAAGCAGAAAATTTCCACTATTTCCCTTCATTTCCTGATTGTAAAGTGAGTGTCAACCCATAAAAAATACTGCCAGCATTGTCTGATATGTCCCACAACTGTTTAAAACTGAATATTGGCTTCATTTTAATAGTGTTAGGTGCTAGTTTTAAAATTTAAAATTTTATTTAAAAAAAAAAAACACATAGTTTAAGTAGGGGGAAATTTACTTGCAATATGAAATAACTTATTTTTCATGAACATAGACACCAAAAACACATAGGTAATTAACTGGAGTAAGCGGCCCTAATCCACACATGCTTAGCTAATTTTTTCATTTTTCCTAGTTTAAAGCCATTAATTTTAGTTTAATTTTTTGGCACTAGGATTTGGGACTAGGATTTAATTATCCTTAGAGAACAAGTAATATTTTCTGCCTTTGCACCTTTTGGTGACCCTAGGCAAGCATATGAAATCTCTCTTTTGATAATTTTCCATCTCCCTTAAGTTGATCAATTAGATTAACTAGACAACATTGTAAGCGACCCATATCCATACATGATTTTCTTTTAGCAAGTAACAACCAAACATAGATTAATAGGGGATGTGTAAAGGACCACCGCATATACACATGTTAAACCTATGTAATTTTTCACTTCTTTCTCACACACTTTCACACCACAAGTGAATTAAAGCCACCTTAAAACTAACCTAACAAAACTAATTAACTCTCCCCACAAGGGCCACAAGAGAAATTATATCTTAGGTTAGGACCAAGGGGGTAGGCATCCAATAAGCCACCTTTGTTAGTTTACATCTTGAAACATAGAATTTGAATTTTTAGGGAACTTTAAAATCCATCTATCTGCTCATAGAAAATAAAACCCAAGCACCACAAAGACTTGATTCAAAAGGGTTAAGCTTAGGACAAGTGTGTGCAGTATTATTTGGGGCTACCTGACCCATATAATACTTGGTAGTCGTAGTTGATTCACCAAGAATCTCAAGACTCGATCACTAACTTGGGATGATAGTACTTACTGGCCAAATCTAGAGCATCCATCCCTATAGGTGACAGTGCAGGCGACACTAGATCCTCTACCCATTACCTTGTTCGATTCTTCGACTGTTGGAAGGTGTCACTAGTTCTTTTGGGATGTTAGCCCTAGTACCCATCAGAAGATATCTTGCAAGGCCCAGTTACTATTGAGAGTGTAAGGATATACATGTCTCTAGGATTTTGAATATCACATTTAAAGAAAACCAAAACCATATTTTGATTGTTTGAACAAATAGAGATAAGTTAAAGGGAAATTAACTTTTATTTTCACTATTTTTTATGTATGTGGTCACCATTTTTTCTTTGATACTTCACCTCTCATATAACTAAGATTTTTTCCAAAACCATACCTAGTTGACACCATAACGGACCCAACGAGACCTCATCGATCTAGATGTCTTTCGGACCTCCCCCCATTACCGGGAGGAGTTCCAACACTTTCATCATTTAGGCATCAAAGACAGAACACTACCACCCTTATTGGTTCATCCTTTATTGGGGAATCATTAGTTGGAAACCCTCAATGGTCACCCAATGCCACACCACTGGAGACCCCCATAGGGTCACCACATTCATCTCCTCCCATAACCCTTAGAGGGTAGAGGAGCTACCCAGTTAGGAAACCAAGTGAACTCACAGTGAGGTACGTCATAGAAAATCCCTATACCTAACTAGAACACCGTGTCTTCACAGTGTGTGATGACTCTCAACTCGCAGTCACCATTCTTAACATCGTTAATGTTGCCCGATCTAACCAAGTTAATGAACGAACCTATTACATAGAACCCAATATGGCCCCCCATCCCCACGAAGCTCCCTTCAAACATTCCAAAGTTCGAAGGGAGGTAAGTGGAAGACCCAGGAAATAACATTATGATTTTCCACCTCATGTGTTCGTCAAACAACATCATTGACGATACTATTCAACTGAGACTATTTCAGCACACCCTAACTAGACCAGTTGCAAAATGGTATGTGGAGAAATCTTCTGCTACACATGGAACCTTTATAGCCCTCACTACCACATTCCTCACATATTTTTATTTACCTATCCACCATGATTCCAGGATGGAAGTATTGACCCATTTTAGGCAAACACCAGTTGTCCATATCTCAGACCATCTCCATGAATGGTGGCGATGTCGTAGTTTGTGCAAAGCCAAACTCAAGGATCAAGTTATGTTGGAACTATTGATGAAAACTCTGATTGCAAATAATTCAAAATACATAGCAACACAAAGTCCAACGTCCTGCCTAATGCCCCGTGCTTGCAAACTTAGAAAGAATTTCCAGGTGCGTCGAACTCTACAGATGGTTTTATTGGTTCATTGACCCAAAATAACCTAGGTCGTAGTGTTCAATACCCTGGTTATGCATATGATTCTAACCAGAACATCCCACAACCTAGCTACCAGAGTCATCATGCACCTTCGAAAAACTTGACCAATAGGGCGCAATCGTACCACCATCAGCAAGGAGGTCCATATCCTCTGGCTCAAGGGACCTAGTACGTAGCTAGAAATGTTGACGGAAGAGATCCCCCCCAACAGCCATTCACAAACCAGGGACAATGACCACAATATGCCCAGTCCCCGACACAAAACCCACCCATGCAGAATAATGCACAGGTGAAATTTGTGCAACCTTCCCAAGAAAAACTACACCAATCATACAATCAGGATAATACTAGCTATCTTCCTAACACAACAGGGAAAAGGAAAAAAAAAAGGGAAATCCTAGACAAGGGAGAAACAATAAACAAGGCACTCAGGCTGGAGGAAACTCCGACCGAAATCAAAACCAGGAGCCAAACAACTCCCAAGGATAGAACAAGAGAGAAAATCATTGGACCAACCAGTCTTGTGCAATCTGTGGTGTATATGGCCTTTACACTCACCACTGTCCCGATCTCCCTGAGCTGAAGAAGCTTCAAGGTAACCGTGGACAAGGGGGATCCTCACATGAGACATTCGTCATGCAGGAGTCTTTCCCTCTCCAAGGGACAATTAGCACCGAGCAACAACAAACAACTCCCAATGACTTCGGAAGAAACAACCATGAAACCTACATGACTGGCAAAGAAATTTTTTTCCAGACACGGAACTGAAATTACGATACCCCACCAGACACCAATTTTTCAGGGGCTAGCATAAGTGCACCAATATCACCATTTACCATATCAAAGATACCTATCAAACCTTTGCGAAAGATGGCTAAGGGACCAACTAGGTGAGTAGGAAACCATTCCAAAGTGGCCCATAACTATAGCATTATGGATGATTTAGCCCAAACTCCCGCCACCATGTAGGCTTTGGAGGTATTACAATCATGTCCAAAGAAAATTGAAGCCTTACTTTCCGCATTAGGCACCATAGATCCTGTTGATTCACGCCTAATGGCTTTCAATTTAGATAAAGCCACCCCTAGGCTTCCTTTGATGGTTGCCTTCCAGATACCGGTGTTAGTTCAAAACATCACAATTCACCGATATATCATTGACAAGGGTGCATCCACATGCATCCTATCAAAGAACGACTGGTAGAAGTTATGGTCTCCCGAACTAAATCCATTAGAAATCACACTCAGAGCATACGACGGGTGCCCATCAGCTCCCGTCGGTCTCTACAAAAATGTCCTGGTCTGTTTAGCTGGAAAGACGGTCCTTATAGACATTGAAGTCTTGGATTCTAAACTGGATTACAATATACTCCTTGGCTAGAGTTATATGTATGCCATGTCATCCATAGCCTCCTCAATCTTCCGAACTATGATGTCCCCCCATGACTATCACATCATAGCTGTCGACCAATTGACATACCAAGACAAGCGACCCCTAAAAAATATTAATATCATTCTACCCTACGTAGAAATATTTTCCAAGATGCTTACATGGTACCAAGAATATGGCCCCCTCTAGTTCAAATCGTCATCCATCCTTGAGTCATTCCTAGGAAGTCTACCTGTTATACTAAAATCATCATCTAATGTCATAGAGGCTTCTGTGTGCATGATGTCCACATCAAGCACCGAAGCTAGCCAAAATATGATGATGAGAAATAATGACACCAAGTCCTCAGCCACAGCTGCTTCTCTATCCCACACCACCTCCCAAAACCCTTTCCTCTATCCCACAGTTGGTTTTGTGTCACAATAGGTCTTGGGCACTATGGCGTTACCAAACGTATCATTTGCAATTCCAATTTGGTACATAGTCCCACCAACTGAGATGGGAGCCACGTACATCACCTCTACAGGGTTAATCCCCCTCAGTCCTAAGGAAGCCCCATCCATTCAAGAGACGGTTGCAAATGTCCTTGAAAAGGAAGTTCCCATTGCAAAACTGATGGTTATGACCAAGAACAACCGTAAAAAAGGTGAGAAGGTAGAGAACCTCACCATGCAGTGGGAATTACAACCTTGTGCGATATGCGACATAGTAGGCCACCCTACCCACATATGCCTAGAGTTGGATGAGTTAAAACCACTCCTTAAATCTGCGATGAATATCGCGGCAACAAGTTCCCGTAAAAAGGAAGAAACTACCAAAAATGAAGGCAAGGCATTGTGTACCAATCACGCATGCGCTATCTGTGGCCATTATGGGAACTACACCCATCATTGCCCAAAAATTCTGTGATACAGAGATGCCTTAAATGCCATCGAGCAATCATATCAAGATGATCCCTCCATCCAGTCAACTAGAGATGAACATCGCATCATTTTATACCTGCAGGAGGAACTACATTCACTTGAAAGACTCTCTTTCATCTTCCCTCGTCCAATCATATGCTACGCATTGTGAGACAAACGTGACCACTTAATAGATGAGTGCACAGCCCTGGAAGTCATCCACAAGTGGTATCTAGTAGAACGAGTATACTATGTTGGTTTGCAAGGAGCATAACTTACATGTCCAATATGTGCTGGCAACCACACTTTAGAATAGATCCATTACATCCATCGATTTCGCATAACACTAGCTATTTTACGCACAACCATAGTTTTCCTCTTGCTAGAAGATGGCTCTGACATGGAATCCATGGATAGCTCGATGACTCAAGAGGATGTGACAAGTAGATCCATTCTCTTCCTGTCAGCTGAAAAGCGGCTAGTCAGGGAACCCTTAGTCATTCCCAACTGCCCTCCACGGAGAAGACCAACATGTGCATTATGTAATGCATGCAAGCATGTGGTCACCACTTGCCCTGACCTAGAGCCATTATATCGCTGGTACCTGGTTATGCCATCAAATGAATATGATGGGAACACCCGTGTTAGGATTTTTTTCCTACTGTGTCAGGGCAACCACCATGAGCAGCGCTGTACCTATATCTCGCAAGTACGCCCTTGTATCAACGTGATACATCTATTAGAGAAAATTTTTTGGGATCTTATAAATCCAAAACCCAGTAACCATGATGGAAGGAAGATCTCCCACAAACAGTCTACTCCATACCCATTTCAACATATTGGGAAAGTTAGGAAGGTACGCCAACCAAGTGTGATCTAGGTTCATCCTAGGATAACATGCAGGCTATGCGACAAAATTGGCCACCAGGTCAATCAGTGCAAAGAACTGAAGCACCTCACAAACATTTTTTGCATAGTCTCTTCCCTCCCGCAAAGAAATCTCTCTAACCAAGAGAAAATCACGAACATCTATTACCAGATTTTATCACACTTTCATCATACAATAAAATGAAATCATCTCCCAAATCTTAGAGTGGAAAGAGCGACATTAATTCTACACTCCCTAAGAGAGTTAGACATACCCAAGCCAAAAACTTGGAAATGGAAACAAATGACCCTCTCCTCTATGCCTGATCCCTTCTGAGTGTCCACTTGTGAGACGAAGAGTAGTGTTGACTCCCACACAATCTACTCAGTTTCCACAGTGGTACCGTGCACGTTTTTCACCAGCCATAACCACGAACCAGAGGTGTGCTCGCTAATGGAAACATTTAGGCACCTCTGTACCAGGAACAAATTCCATCTCCTAGAAAGTGTGTAGCCTAACAAGGAATCTATACTTGCACTCACGCAAGCTCCCATGATGGAAATTCCTCCCCCACCAAACACCGATGAGACGATACACCATATACAATTCATATCATCATGTATCAGAGCCATGACTTAGGTTTTCTGCTCATCTATCATAGGTGTCGAGTTAGCTGCAACTACGAGAGTAGTTATACCAATGAAAGTGCAAACCAAATCTGTATGCACTCTATCAACTGTGTCTAGTTCCACCTCATACGAAAATGCCACAGAAACCACTGCAATATTTTTGTTTAACCATGTCATCACCCGGTTCAATGTTCCCAAAGAGTTAGTCTCCGACCATGGGAAACACTTTGAAAACAAAGTTTTCTAGGAGCTATCTCACCATCTCAGATTCACACATGAATTCGCATCACTATACTACCCCCAATCCAATGGAAAGGTAGAAATTGTGAACAAAGTCCTCAAAACTATGTTACACCATATGGTGAATAACCACAAAAAAAACTGCCACCACATGCTATTCTCCACCCCGTGGGCATGCCACATGGCCATGAAAACATCCACTAGCTTCACACCCTTTCACTTGGTATATGGGTTCAAAGCCATGATTCTCATATAACACGAGATCCTGAATTTACACACCACCACTGAACTCCTCAATAAGACCCAGCCTCTAGAAATTTTTTTAGTAAAACTAGAGTTTGTCGATGAAAGCCAACAATAGTCACTGCAACACAACGAGGCCCACAAGAAATGGGTAAAATCATCGTTCGATCCCCACATCAACCCTCGTTCATTTAATGAGGGAGAGTTAGTCCTCCACTACGATATCGCAAAATAAGCCCTAGGGCCAACAAAGTTCAAAACCTTGTGGAAAGGACCCTACATAATAAAACATTGTCTCCTCAAGGGGGCATACATCTTGACAGAGCCAAATGAAATGTGCCTCAGCAACCCTGTCAACGGCCTTTACCTAAAGAAATTTTACACATAAGGGCCAAGAGGGCCCACCCCCCTAGAGTCAAAGTACACAAACCAAACACTTTAAATTTTTGACCAAAATACTTGTCACAGAATACACTCTAGTGTCACAATGGATTCTCAACCCGACCATTACTTCAAATTCACTGATGGAGCATCACGATGGTCTCAAATTTTAGCAGCAGCCGCTTGGGGCATCTATCACCCTGAGCGATCACCATTCTTCACCAATGGTGCATGCATCAGCTCAGCGAAAAACAATTAGGCAGAATATCATGTCATCCTCAGAATTATGTGAAACACCCTCAATCAAGGAATCTACCATTTACATACCTAACTCGATTCCCAATTAGTGGTGTCACATTTAAACCAAGAGTTTGACATACAAGATTCACATCTGTCTAGAAAATATTTGTGTGAAAAAAAAATTATGCCATCAATTTGATCACATTGCATTCACATATGTACCGAGAAATAAAAAAAATAGTTGATCGCATAGTTAACAATATCCTAAAATGGAATGCATCTCAGATAAACCATCATTCATAAAAAATAAAAAACATAAAAATATATATATCCATCGGCACAACATATAATCCATTAAAAATATCAACAAAGGAAACACCATGTAGAGCCACACAAAATATCTCTCTCATATATACCAAAAAATATGTGTCTAGAGTACAAAAAATATCGTGTCTCTAACTCGTAAGTCAGCCCAAAGATACACATATACAAGTTGACAAAAATAAGGGAAGCATCCTCATAATAGGTGCTTTCCCTATGTACAATAAAGACTCTAGAGTGGTGCCCCTCCGGGGGGGCACTTGGACCCATGGCTGCTCTCGGTACCAACAAAGGAGCCATTGTCAAAACAAAGATCGCCACCTAGTGCAAAGTCTGGCGATAGCCTCTCTCCTAGGCCATCAACGTCTCTAGCCATGCATCATCGAGGTCAACCACAAAACCTTAGGTAGGCATCCCCTGGATCAAGCGGTCCACTTGACCCCCTGCATCCTCCCAAACTTGAGCTTTGACAACCAGAGCAGCCATCTACTCTGTCACCTCTTCGACACGAGCCTCCACTGCCTCGGCATGAGCGATCGCAATAGCACACTTGGCAGAAGCTGAGCTGCTACACTCCCCTGACGGACCAGCCTCCCTACCAAGGGCTCCACCGTAAGGCTACGCCGGAGCCCCTCCTTGTCCCCCGCCTACTATGGAACACCTCAAGATCTCTGGATCGGATCATGTCCCACCAACTGAGCCATGGGATGCTTGACATCGCCAACATCTGCAAGAGTAAAAAAGCTATGTTAGTGTCATCATAGTACATGTATAAAACATAAATATTCATGTAAATGCAGAATAAAACATAAGAACATACCTGCTAGCCCCCATGCATACCTAAGAGGAAAACCCATGTTTGGGTCTCCACGGAAGTCCATCCCTGCATAAGGGAAAGGCAAGAACATCTGAGGATTGGCCTCAAACCAAGCCTCTATAGTGGCATTCCAATAATGTTCCACCCATCCTCTCCCACCCTGAGGCATCACAGGGGCCCACCTCCTCATGCGAGGCTCTCGGGGACCCCCAGTAGGCATGACCACCGTATGCCTCAACAGCACCACTTTTTCATACATAATGCTTCACATAATACTAGTATATGTAAAAAACTTCAATCTATCCCAGACCTTGGAGAGCTGAGCCAGCATCCTGTCATAACAGTTACAAGCGAAATAAAAAAAGTGACCCGCCCTCAGCTGGCACAAAAAACCAATCTGTGCGCCCGAAGCCTGATTGGGCACAAACGACCCCAAAAATCTCATAATAGCAACCAGAGCACACTGCTCAGCCAGGTCAATCACTGAGGCTATCTCAATTCACCCCTTCGTGAGATGCACCCCACCACAATGGCCCACCAAGAACCACTGAAGATCCACTCTCCTAGCGAGAAGCGAATAAGGAAGCACCTCACCCTTAGGCAGTAGCCCAGTCACAAAATAAATATTCATCTCAAGATGGATAGTCACATCACACCCCCGTAGCACCATGACCTTGTGTTTCTTGTTCCAGTATCAGATTAGGTAACGCAAAAGATGATCCTGTGATTGTAAGAGGTCATTCTCCATGAAGTTGAGAAGATCCCAATGCCCAACTATTGGTGGGTATTGGCATCAACTTCCAAAGCGAACCAGAGGTCAGGCCAATCCCTATCCCTCCACAACATCTTGTCATCAAACAAGCACACATCAATGACATTAAGAGCACCAAAAAATTGACAAAATTTCCAATTTTTTTTTTTTCAAAAAATTTCTTTAGCTCTCCGCGTGCCTATTTCTCAGATAGGCGTGAGATATGTGCACTTTTTTTTCTCACAGATGTAGAAAGGGCATGCTTAAATCTAGTACATGCATGATAATCTCATGTAAAACCCTCAGTTCTGTGCGAAAATTATGTGCTTGTGCCTTGATTGCCCACGCGGTCAAGGCAAAAGCTGACCTGGGTTCCGTAAAAACACATTTTTTATGGACCCTGGCTGCAACATACTAAAAAAATTAGAATGAAGGACATCATGGGGCCTATCTGTCTCCAGAATTGCGAGTCCTGAGTACTCAGGCTGACTGCAAAGGCAAGAATAGCTCTGCAAAAGCCTCTGGCCTCTCAAAACCTCAAACACTCAAGTGTCGTAAATGAACTGAAATGAGCTAGATCAGCCTATATGTTTTCTTTTTTAAATTGTTTTGAGGACCATAATGAGAGCTCATAAGGCTCAATTGCATAACTAAAAGTAACACAGTGATCAACACCTTATAATGCCCAAAGGAGGCGCCACACATTCACACCTTGGAAAAATAAATTTTCAGTGCCGGTAGGTATTCCCTCTCTCATATTCTTTCCATTTAGCACATGTCTTTCAATAATATTTGAATGAAGAAGATGCTTTCACTTGGGGTATTTTGTTGCAGGTATTGTGCAAACCATCCATCGCTCCATCCATTGAAAGTACAAGAGCAAGTACCATTCTACCCTCAGCATGATAGAGTCCCATAAAAACTCTGCATAGCCTAACATCATTTCTCCACAAGAAATTAACCATAGGTTCCAAGCACCCGACCATGTTTATCATCTCTGCACCTTTCACATGATAAACATCCTTGTTGGTCGATAGAGCCTCCCCTCTATGGCGCCTGCCACTCAAAGTAGACCATATATCAAAAAAATCATGATTCCATGGCCATACCACTTTAGTCCGAGAAGCACTTCATGCCCATTCACCCACGATGCATTAGGTCAAGTTTTACCATATCAAAATAAAACCCCTTTCTTGGACTACCAGGTTTTGCAAGCAGATCGGAAGCACACCACTACGCCTCGCATTTGGCCTACCATACCTCCATCAACATAGCCTATCTACAATATTTTCCATCCGCTTCATCACCCCTACACAAGAGACCAACCAATGGCACCCCCACCCTTAGTAAAATAGCCTCTCACATCATCAATGAGCAAGAACTTTCATGTTTTGGGGCACCTGTCTCTATGTTTTGTACAATCCAAATCCCATTGTTTCATTTTTTTGGTAAGTGTAAAAAGACCGCAAATGGTGAACAATGACCCCCACTCATCCATCCATTTTTTCTCCCATGGCAATAGTCCCTAGTCACCCTTGGTTGGAGTATCATACCTTTCACACATAAGCCACCATGACATTCATAACCAACATATACCCACCCTGGACGTTCTACCGATTCTAGGAATTTTCCCATCAAAAATAGTTATGACTGCCACCAAGATGATTTTTCTACTCTGACCTTCTACCATTGAATACCCATCATCAGTTTTCAGTCACCCATTTCCATCATGCCTATGTTAAACCTATCACATCCAAGATCTTGATCCCTTGAATCAGTGACTACCTCGGTCGGTTCAGGCTTCCTTTTTGTCAACGTCAACTCCCATTTTCCAAAAAGGAAATGATACCTTGGATTTCCCCTCACCACAATAGGGACATCCTCAGGTGGCACTGTGGGACTCATCATTTCCCACAGATGCTATCGATCCTCCTAACATTTGACTACAATATGTGCTTTCATGTCAAGATGGTATCGTACCTTACAACCATTGCACTTTGATCAAATTCGTCGAAGACCTGTACCATTATAAGAATCTCTTTCAGTAATGCTTACATGGGAAGGTCCCAATCATACGCCCATGTGTACAATGAGCACTTATATGCCATACCAAGCTTACGCATGTGAGTACCACATTCCACCTACTTTCAAATAAAAAACACCCCTGATGGCATCAACAATCGTCGTCATCAACTAGCCGATCACTACCATACTAGTGACACAGACAGAATTTGTATCCGTCAAATAGATTTTTTAGCTAGCCAAAGCATTAAGAGGAAGAAAAATTGTATTTATTGTATCATACAATTTCTTGCAGCGTTCTAACAGGACATCGTCTCTCTTCGACCCATTGTAAGGTGTTTCCAACTTTTTGCTACATGTAGGTCTCTCTCTCTCTCCACATAGTACACAGAAAATAAACTATAATGTATTTCAGCTACATAGTTCTTCCTAGAGTTCACACATTAGTGGGGAAATTAGACAAGCAAACATGACATTATTAAATGCCAGGCAGAAGGATTTACAGGGCTGAGGCACATTAGAGAATCTAATTTTTTTTTTAAATCTCTAAGGTCCAAAGGAAAAATCAAATTGCGCACTCAAGACACTAGAAGAATGTGCCTTTGCACGTATTTTTCTCCGATCGGCACGCCTTTGCATGACATTCCCTCAAAAATCCATGCAGACCTGAGAGTGGTGGAAGTCACTTTCTAGGACCACAAGGCACACTCCAGGAAAATGATCCCACACTTGAGGCCGCCCAAGGACAGCCGCCTAAGCCTCCTTGGGACCTTAAGGGAGCACACAATGGAATCAAGTGGCACACAATGGAATCAACCCCCTCTCTTGGGTTACCATCCATAAATGTACCAAGAGAGAGAAGGATAATTTTAATTTATCTATAAAAGGACACCAAGAGATCAACAAGGGGAGATCGCATTGTTATGCTGGCCAAAATTGCTTTGAAGCAATCCAAAAGTGTGTAATCCGGAGCAGAAGTAGAGAGGGGATTCAGTTGTTGGCCATCCAACAACTCCAATCCTTTGGAGGAGAGAGAGAGACCTTGCACCAAGCAGTTATAAAGTAAAAATGTCCTTGCATCGGGTCTTATAACTTCATAGGTCTAAGGGCCCCTCGGCAAGTGTTGATGCCACCAATAGTATTATTGTTTTGTTTGATTCTATTTGAGATTTTGTGGTTTTTGTTTAGTTTAGTCTTGTTTTCTGCATACTATATCATGATTTAGTGTGTTTAATGTTTTATAGCATGTTCACTAACTTAATAAATCTTTTGTTTATCTTCCTGTGACCAAAGCTTAAGAGGTAGCGACCACTCCTCTTAAGCAAGTGTGGGTTGGTACACTTGTGCACCAAATTCACCAACACACCCACGACACCTCCTCCAAGTAGTATGGTTTCTTCTTTTTATTGGATTCGACTAGAAAGATTTCATATTCCTTCTTACATGCATTTTTAGATCACAATACAAGATTATAATGTAGTTGTACCTAACACTTTCATAAATGAATGCACATCTATCCTTATTATGTCTGTAACTACTTGAAAAGATTTAGGTTCTCCACAAATTATACCCGTTACTAGAATCTGTTGGGTTTTAACAAAGGAACTAGTTAACCAATAGAGATCCTTCCTAAGTTTCCTATTAATTTGGGAGGAAAAATCGTCTATGTCGATGTGATGGGGATCCAAGGCCATTTGGATTTTAATTTAATCCTTGGTTGTGACTATGTTTATGTCATTTATCTCTTGTCTGTTCTCCCTTTCATGTGATTTGTTTCCCACATAAAGTTACAATTGTGACCATTGACCAACTTTCATTCATTGGTCCCAATTTTTCTCTCAGTCAACCAACATCCCTAAATGGTCCTTACATGCAAGTGGTATCTTCTCCGTCACATGTCACTTATGTGCCAACCTATCCCATACCTGTGTCTACTGATGATCTAGTAGATTATATAGTACATCATGTACTCGAGGCATTGGAGCTTGATATTTTCATTAGATCCCTTCATATATATCCCTTTTAGAGTATTTTTCTCCCATCTGATGAGAACCTCTTAGAATCCATGACCTCTTATGGGCCATGAAGAAGGTGTAAGACCATAGTTCCTTTTCTTCTGTCAAGCTCATTAAAAAATGAAACAAGTTGTTATGAGAATAGTTATTTTACCATGTCAACCTCGTTAAAAAATGAAATAGGTCCTTATGAGGATAATTCGTTTACTGTGTCAACCTCGTTAAAAAATGAAACAAGTTTTCATGAGGTTATTTATTTTGCTCTATTAAGCTCGTTAAAAAAATGAAATAGGTTCTTATGAGGAGAGCTCTTTTACTATCTCAACATTGTTAGAAAATGAAATAGACTCCTATTATCATAGTTATTTTACTTCATCAAACTCATTAAAAAATGAAAAAAATTCCATCTTAATTTGAGACTGTGATTAGATCTTGTAGATTCCCAATCAAGTATTTCACTTGATATTGTAAATGAATCATCATTCCATCCACCCGTTAGTAGCCAGTCGTCTACTTAGGTGAACGAAATGAAGCTTTGGGGTCATGTACCTCGAATTGATTCATTATGTTGGGGGCATGAAAACTTATTCCAAGCATAGATTGTCTTCATTTCAGGCTTGTCTAAAAATGAAACCACTCTCAAGCATAGCTTTTCCTCATGTTTGAAGCTTCTGAAAAAATGAAACCAATTTCAAGCATAGCTTCCCTTGTTTCAAGCTTGTGTAAAATTGAAAATATCTTAAATTATTATCAATCATAGTTTCCCATGTTTGAAGCTTTTGTAAAAATGAAACTATTATGTTCCTACCTCTCGTTATTTCATTTTTATCAACCTCTTCTTCCATATGAAGCTTGATTTCTTCATTCCATCGTCACCAGTTGTTTGGTAAATCATATGCTTTCACTTGGTTTTACCCTTTCCTTAGGAAACATTGTGATGAGTGGTTTATTAGCTAGACTCTTGAACTTTATGTTTTTTGAGCAGTTCTTTCATCATCATAACTAGTTGCTACCCGTTATACCAGTCGTTCCTCCAAGAGGAGTCCTCCTTCAACTATTTTAAGAATCCAAAAATATAAAAATATTTTTGAGCACAAGTCCTTTCGAGCTTCTTAAAGAAAATAAAAGACGTCTACTCAATATAAATTTAGCCCTTTTCCAGATTGAGATACACTAAATATGAAAAAGGAATACCTTAGTCAAACATGGCTAAGAGGTTATCTTCAATATTTTTTGTTGGCAATATGATGAAATATTTTGTCCTTGATGGAAACCTACTAGAGGAAGTTTTCCTTGATGGAAACCTACTTGATGAGTTTCCTATGATAAGCAACCTATGTGTTAAATATGTAAAAATGATGTTTCTATAGGTCAGTTCAAATGTGACAGAGAAAGGAATTCTAGTAAGTGCCAGAGAAATGAAATAGGAAATATTTCTCAATGTATACGTACATTTGATGAATGAAACCCATGTATGGATGCAATGTATATGCTACTTTTATGAAGGCAACCCATGTATACATTCAGAATTAGTATATGTGCAGTTTTTATGAAGAGAAGTTGCGTATACACACAGATACGAGCGATCCAAGTCGTGTATGCCTTTTGCACTCTAAAATTATGGTACCAAGGGGAATTACCATGCTATTAGCACACAGTATTGAGAATTTTACTGTCTATTTGATTCTGTCCAAGAATACCATCAATAGTTATGTGGTTTTAACTCATGGTATTGGTAAAGGATAAATCTATATAAGGAGAAGAAGATCATAGTGCAAAGGTGTGCATGAGTAAGGGTTGTTACTAAATAATTTTCTCTGAGGTATATATGCATGGGATGAACTATGTTTTAATTGATAGATCTGAATCTATGATCCACCCATGGATACAATGATGGTTCAGGATCTCTAGACCTGAAATGACTATGCTCTTGTATGATCCATTAAAGAGATGATTAGATCGATGACCTAGCACAAGTTTGTTGAAGACAAGTGAAGAAATCTAGGTAAGTTCTATGGATCTAGTTCATTCTACAAGGTTTATATTTACAAATATATACACTAGTTTGCCTCAGTAAAAGCACGTATATACGCGGGTTTGCTTTAGAAAAGGCACGTATGGCAGTTAGGGTTTTCTGAAGTTTATTGCAGAGGTTTTTTTTCTATTATTCCTGCTATTTGTCTGTTGTCTGTCAATGAAGTATTCATGTAGATCCGGGTTGCTTAACGGTTGTATATGCTGCTAAGATGCTTATGAACAAATCTGATCAAGGAGTGAGAAAATATGTTTTATAATGACTGACTGATCAAGGGTCCTGCAATTCTGAAAATATATCTGACTGAATGACTCAGATATGAATCTAAGATAGATCATATTCTAAAAAATTGTATTCACAGATCTATATGCAGGTTGGTGTAAAGGAAAGCACATATACATGCAGGTTCAGTTAAGAAAAGTAGCGTATGCATTTTAAGATGATGAATATTCAGGGTTAAGTTTGATATTGCATATTGATTTTGAAGTCTGGGTTATTTCTGAAGTTCTGGTTACAATGGTATCACTGTTCTGATTGAAGTATTGGATAAATTTTATGGTTGTTGATGTGCATGAAGATTTGTGTTAATGTTGTTTGATCCAGTATGAAAATTGACGAAACGTGGTCTGCAGTGGTTCTGACGGTTGAAACCTTCAGTATGGAAGTAGAAGCTTCCTGCTAGTAGAAGCTAGTGTTCTGATCAGGGAGTTGAATCTCCCTTCCAGTAGTGGCTAGTAAACATGATTATGGGGTTGTAGCTCCCTTCTAGTAGCAGTTGGAAAACAAGCAAAGGTTGTAGTCTTCTGTAGGTAGATTCTTGCCTACTAATATGAGTCTGCATCAGTACAATATTTTAAACAGTTTCCATATAATAAATATTGAAGACAGAGATGACAACAGTGGTGGTTTTCTCCCGAATTGGGTTTCCACCTTAAATATTGGTGTTCATGTGTGCTGCACTTGTGTGATGATTTATACTACTGTTACTACACATATTTTTTGATTATCTAATAGATTCATGACTAGTAAAATGAGTTAAATATTGTTCCTAAAATTTTTTTCTAATCTTTAAAATTATTTCAATATACGCTACTTTCTTTTAGTATATGCGCATGTATACGCAAGTTGGGTTCATCAAAGCTGTGTATGGAATTCTGTAAAGAAAAAGTTAAAACAATTTCAGTAAGCTTTAAATACTAATTCACCCCCCCCCCCACCCCCAGTATTTTTCCAACAATTTGGATCAGAGCAGGTCCTTCTAAAGAATCTTAATCGCTAGAAGGAAGATCAGCTAAGATGAGTAATCAAGAAGGGACAACATCTATTAGGCCTCCTCTCTTCAATAGAAACAATTTAATATTCTAGAAGACAAGGAAAAGATCCTAACTTTATTCTCTTGGAGCAGATGTATGGGCTATAGTTGAAGGAGGTTATTAATATCCAACATCAGTTCCAACAGATGCAGTAGAAAGAAATAAATATGAAACCAATGCAAAGCCTGTCAATGCATTATTGGGAAGTATGACTGAATCAGAATTTGTCAAATTCATGCAACTGAATACAACAAAGGAGATATGGGACAAAATCATTCTAAGCTATGAAGGTGATACAAAGGTAAAAAGTGCTAAACTCCAAACTCTCAGAATTCAATATGAAAATATCAGGATGTATAATGAGGAAAGCATTTCCAGTTTCTTTTTACATCTAGATGATATTGTAAATTGTATGAGAAATATGGGTGAAACCATAACTGACACTACTCTGGTAGAAAAGGTTTTAAGATATTTAACTCCCAAATTTGAGTCTAAAGTGTCTGCTATTGAAGAAAATAAGGATTTACAAACTATTACTATTGTTCAATTTCATGGCATTCTGACTTCTTGTGAAATGAGAAAAGGAGGTCCATCTGAAGTCAAAGAAGTTTTCTTTAGATTTGCTGCAAAAGGAAAAGAAGAACAAGAAGGATTAGGATATCTTTCAGAAGAAGATGAGATAAATTTCATAAAGAAGCTACAACTTGGCATATGAATGCTCAGAGGTAAGCTTCCTTTTAAATGTTTTCCTTGTGGAAGGGTTGGTCATTATGTTGCTAAGTGTCCTTATAAATAAAAGCATGAAAAAGGAAAGGAAGTGGAAAAAGGAAATAAAAATCGGTTCACCAATATAAAAAGTTATTATACTCATGAAGATAGTGGTGGGCGATCAAATAGTGACAAAGGAGAATCTGATCAAGATGTTAGACTACTCATGGCTTTTTTAAAATAACCTACTGAAGCTAAAGATACCTTTATGGATGCTCTAGAAGAAAATGATTTTATTGAAGAAATTAATCAGCTCAAAATATGTTTGGAAGAAAAAAAAATTTCCATAGATACTCTAAAGAATCAGGTTATAGAAAAAGAGAAGCACAATGGGAAATTAGAATGTCAAATGGTAAGTCTAAGAAAGGAAATTGAGAAAGAGAAAACTTTAAGTCTTAGATTTGCTAAAGGAACTAAAACCTTAGATGAAATTATCAAGGTTCAACTCTCTCCTTTTGTAAATACAAGTCTTGGATATATCGAATAATCCTCTCAGTCTTCAGCACCAAGCTATCTAAATGTAGCTAAAGCCAGCCTAGAACATTCCGTCACTCAGCAAGAGAACAAAGAAACTTCACAGGTAAAACATGACCACTTCAATACAAAGAACAATAGTAGAAATATCAATCAAAGAAATACCAATCAGCAGGTAAACACAAATAGAAGGTTTCATGATTGCAGAAATTTCTTCTTTAATGGGAAATGTTTCTCATGTCATAATTTTGGTCATAAATCTATTCAATGTGTTGCATACAAAACCATCATGACTAGAGAAGCAAGAAAGAAAAGAAATGAGACTGGAATAAAGAAGAATACTTTTAACAACTTTTCTCCTCTTCAAAATGAAATTGAATGTGCTTATTGCAATAACTTTGGTCATGGAGAATCTGAATGTAGGAGCAAACTTCAACCAAAAGAGAATATACCTTCAAATTCCAAGGTATAGAGAAATAAGGACTTACAGGTTGAGAACTGTGGCATAGCCTTATTTGCAGAAGGGGAATAAAATCAATGGTACATTGATAGCGGATGCTCAAAACACATGACAAGTGATAGAAATAAACTCCTTGCATACAATGCTCTAGAAATAGAAAAGAATGTTACCTTTGGAAATGATACTCCTGTTGTCATTAAAGGAAAAGGTTCTATTTTTCTAAAAGAAAAGGTAAAATCTAACAATGTTATGTATGTGGATGGATTAAAACATAACTAGTTGAGTGTGAGTCAAATGTGTGATCAAGGAAATGAAGTTGTCTTTAGTTCAAAAGAATGTGTGGTTCGTGAACTTGACATGGGAAAAACAGTAATAAAAGGAACTAGAACACCAAGAAATATGTGTGTATTGAAAGGTTGCAAAGAACAATGTTACTTGGGTAAATCTTCAGAAAATTGGTTATGGTACAGAAGATTGGGGCATTTGAGCTTCTCTCAAATCAGCAAATCTAGCAGACTCAAAGTTGCTAGTGACCTTCCTAGAATCACTCTGCCTGAAAGTACGATATGCAAATTTTACCAATTCGGTAAGCAAACCAGAGTGCAATTCAATGCCAAAGAAGGATCAGCTAGTAAGCCTCTTGAACTCATACATACTAATTTATGTGGACCTATGAGAAAAAAGTCACCCTGTGGAGAACAATACTATGTTATATTTATTGATGATTTCTCTAGAATGTGTTGGATTGGGTTACTAAAACACAAAGATGAAGCATTTGAAAATTTTCAGATATTCAAAACCCTGGTTGAAAATGAATTAGATCTAAAATTAAAATGTCTTAGATCTGACCGAGGAGGGGAATATATATCATATGAATTCTTTGATTTCTATGAACAACATGGCATAAAAAGATAGTTTTTTGTAGCTAGAACCCCACAACAAAATGGCATGATAGAAAGAATGAATAGAACAGTTCAACAGATGGCTCGTGCTACACTTGATGATTCTGGAACACCTGATACCTTTTGGGGAGAAGCAGCACATACCGCAATAAATATTCTTAACAAGGCTCATGTTCGTGTGAACAGTGATAAAACTCCTTATGAGCTATGGTATGGTAGTCTTCCCATTATAAAGCATTTTAGTGTTTTTGGAAGAAATTTTTTTATCAAGAACAACGATGAAAAACTTGGTAAGTTTGAACCTAGAGGAGATGAAGGAATATTTCTTGGCTACTCTTCTATAAGTAAAGCATATAAATGTTACAATAAAAGACTTCGGAAGATTATTGAACGCATTTATGTTGTAATTGATGAGTCTCTCTCAACTCCAAAAGGGGAAATACCAACAAAAAATGAAGATGATGGTGATGAATATCTTCCTGCATCAAATAGAAACAATATACAAGGTGAACCCAATGAAGCACTAGAATAAGATCTATTTGAAATGGCTCCTTCCAGGTATGTTCAAAAGAATCATCTAGAATCTCAAATTTTGGGAGAAAAGGGAACTCGTGTCCAAACAAGAAGAACTCTTGTAGGATCTCCTATCCATCTAGCATTTCTATCCGCTATTGAACCATAGAATGTCAATCAAGCTATCAAAGATGAATTTTGAATTCAATCCATGAATAAAGAACTTGATCATATTGAAAAGAGTCATACTTGGGAATTGGTTCCAAGATCTCATGATAAAAATGTTATTGGAACAAAATGGATATTCAAAAACAAGTTAAATGAAAATGGAGATGTTATTAGAAATAAAACTAGACTTGTTTGTAAAGGGTATGCTCAACAAGAAGGCATATACTTTGAAGAAACAATTGCTCCTGTAGCTAGACTTGAAGCCATAAGAATGTTTCTTGCCTTTTCAAGCTTTCAACAATTCAAAGTCTATCAAATGGTTGTTAAATATACTTTCCTCAATGGTGATCTAGAAGAAGAAGTTTGTATAGAACAACCAGAAGGATTCATTTTTGAAAATGATGAAAAACTTTTTTGCAAACTTAAAAAGTCTTTATATGGTCTCAAACAAGCTCCAAGGGCATGGTACTATCGTCTTGACAAATATCTTCATCAACAACGTTTTTTAAAGGGATCTATTCATAGCAACTTATAGAACAAAATTGAAAATGATACACTATTGATTGTAGTTGTATATGTTGATGACATCGTTTTTGGGAGTAATGAAGAGTCCATCAGTCATAAATTTTCTTGCGTTATGCAGAAAGAATTTGAAATGTCTTTACTTGGGGAACTAACTTTTTTTCTTGGCTTACAAGTGCAACAAGAAACATATGGCATATTTTTATCACAAGAAAAATATCTTAAGCAAATTCTGAAGAAGTATGGGATGGAAGACTGCAAACCTGTAAGTACACCAATTGTAAATGGGAGTAACCTCAGTTCTCATGATGATTCTCCCATGGAAAATCAACCAGAATACAGATCCGTGATTGGAAGTCTGCATTATCTAACCAGGACAAGACCTGACATTATGCATGCAGTTCGGATTTTTGGACGATTCCAAGCTAATCCAAAAGAGTCGCACCTTCAGGCTGTAAAAGGAATATTCAAATATCTACAAGGGACTCAAGACTTCGGTCTATGGTATTCAAAAAATGTTGATCTCACTCTTCATGCTTACACAGATGCGGATTGGGCTAGAAATGTTGATGATCAAAAAAGCACTAGTGGTGGTGCATTCTATATGGGGCCCCGATTAGCATCTTGGTTCAGCAAGAAACAAATTTCTATTGCCTTATCTACAACAGAAGCAGAATATGTGGTTTCCACATCATGTTTCACACAACTCCTTTGGATGATGCAAACTCTACAAGACATTCAAATCAAATGTTCACCTCCCATCTCCATTTTATGTGATAATACAAATGCTATTAGTATCTTAAAGAATCTTGTTATGCATTCCAAGACTAAGCACATTCCTATCAAATATCACTTCCTACGTGAACACGTTCTTGAAAAAAGGTCAAATTGGAGTATGTTCCCTCCAAAGAACAAGTTGTTGATATATTTACTAAACCTTTTCCCAGGGAAGCATTCAATTATCTCAGACAGAAGCTCGGAGTTATCTCTACCTCTCTGATCAAATATACTTAAATTCAAAATATTAAATTAGATACGCTGGTTTCATAAAGGCGAATCACATATATACGCAAGTTTTTGTGCATAAAACTGCATATGGGTTTTGCTGATAGATATTGTCTAGGTCAGTATTCCGACCAGATGTGGTGTTGTTGGGTAATCTCAGTTTTGATCTAGTCTTCAACTTTTTGTATCATTCTCTGATATTCATCTCCTTCATATAGATGCTTTGATGAATTGGTTGTTGAAAGTGTTCAGGATGCACAAGCTTAGGGGGAGCACCTACCTTGTTGAAGAAGATGCATTGTTGGCATTCTGATTTGGTTTCTGATTTATGATTTCTCTCTTGAGAGCTTTTTGGTCCTGGTTAAGAAAATCCATTTCTGTAATTTATTGAAAAAGGAAATGTTGATACTCATGATGTAAATTGTTATATTCAATCATGTAAGGACTTTGTCAAATTGTAAACCCACTTGGTTGGGTAGTTGAGTCAAAATTTGTAAACCCACTTGGTTGGGTAGTTCAGTAAAATATGTAATTTCACCTGGTTCGATCATTGATGTAAGTATGAGTCCTTGGTGATAGGAAAGGTCATACTCGGTTGAGTTATAGAGTCATGTACTTCATTGAAAAATATGTCTGAAGATTCAACATAAACTCAGGGGGAGCATGGTCAATATAGTGCAGATCAGATCTTCAGAGCTCTTCTTTATACAAGGAAAGAGAAACCTTTTTTCGGTATTGATCTGCCCTTTGCCATTGATGTCAAAGGGGGAGAGTATTTTGGTGTTTGAATAATGGTTATGATTAATTAATTTATTTTTTGTGGTGATCAAACACCATCATGATTGCCATCAAGTACAAAGGGGGATATTGTTGGCAATATGATGAAATATGTTTTCCTTGATGGAAACCTACTTGATGAAGTTGTCCTTGATGGAAACCTGCTTGATGAGTTGCCTATGATAAGCAACCTATGTGTTAAAGATGTAAAAATGATGTTTCTATAGGTCAATTCAGATGTGACAAAGAAAGGAATTCTAGTAAGTGCCAGAGAAATGAAATAGGAAATATTTCTCAATGTATACGCAAGTTTGATGAAGGAAACCAGCTTATGGATGCAATGTATACGCTACTTTTATTAAGGCAACCCGTGTATACATTCATAATTACTATATATAAGCAGTTTTTATTAAGAGAAGTTGTGTAAACACGCAAATACGAATGATCCAAGTCATGTATGCCTTTTGCGCTCTAAAATTATGATACCAAGGGGCATTACCATGGTATTAGAGCACAGTATTGAGCGATGTATTATCTATTTGATTCTGTCCAAGAATACCATCAGCATTTGTGTGGTTTTGACTCATGGTATTGGTAAAGGCTAAATCTATATAAGGAGAAGAATATCATAGTGCAAAGGTGTGCATGAGTAAGGGTTGTTACTTAATAATTTTCTCTGAGGTATATCTACATGGGATGAACTCTGTTTTCATTGATAGATATGAATATATGATGCACCCATGGATAGAAAGATGGTTCAGGATCTCTAGAACTTTAATGACTATGCTCTTATATGATCCATTAAAGAGATGATTAGATCTATGGCCTGGTGCAAGTTTTCTAAAGATAAGTGAAGAAATTTGGGTAAGTTCTATGGATCTGGTTCATTCTGAAAAGTTTATATTTATAGATATATATGCTAGTTCGTCTTAGTAAAAGCACGTATATACGTGGGTTTGATTCAGAAAAGGCGCGTATAGAAATTAGGGTTTTCTGAAGTTTATTGCGGAGGTTTTTTTTTTGTTATTCCTGCTTTTTGTGTGTTGTCTGCCAATCAAACCTTCATGTAGATCTGGGTTGCTTAATTATTGTATATGCTGCTAAGATGATTATGCACAAATCTAATCAATGAGTGAGAAAATATGTGTTACAATGACTCAATCATCAAGGGTCCTACAATTATGAAAATATATCTGACTAAATGACTCAGATCTGAATCTGAGACAGATCATATTCTGAAAAATGGTATTCACAGATATATACGTAGGTTGGTGTAGAGGAAAGCATGTATATACGCGGGTTCAGTGAAGCAAAGTAGCGTATGCATTTTAAGATGATGAATGTTCAGGGTTAAGATTGATATTACATATTGACTCTGAAGTCTAGGTTATTTCTAAAGTTCTGGTTACAATGGTCTTACTGTTCTAATTGAAGTATTGGGTAAATTTTATGGTTGTTGATGTGCATGAAGAGTTGTGTTGATGCTGTTTGATCTAGTATGAAAATTGATGAAACGTGATCTATAGTGGTTCTGAGGGTTGAAACCTTTAGTATGGAAGTAGAAGCTTCCTGCCAGTAGAAGCTGGTGTTCTGATTAGAGGGTTGAAGCTCCCCTCCAGTAGTGGCTGGTAAACGAGATTAGGGGGTTGTAGCTCCCTTCCAGTAGCAGCTAGAAAATAAGCGAAGGTTGTAGCCTTCTGCAGGTAGATGCCTATGTACTGATATGAGTCTGCATCAGTACAATATTGTAAACAGTTTTCCATATAATAAATATTGAAGATAGAGATGATAGCAACGGTAGTTTTCTCTCGAATTGGGTTTCCACCTTAAATATTGGTGTTCATGTGTGTTGCACTTGTATGATGATTTATACTGCTGATACTGCACATATTTTCTGATTATCTAACAGATGCATGACTGGTAAACTGAGTTAAAGATTGTTCCTGAAATTTTTTTTCTTATCTGTAAAATTATATCAGTATATGCTAGTTTCTTTTAGTATATACATGTGTATAAGCGAGTTGGGTTAATCAAAGCTACATATAGAATTTTTTGAAGAAAAATTTAAAATCATTTCAGTAAGCTTTAAATACTGATTCACCCCCCCCCCCCCTAGTATTTTTCCAACATTTTTTTCTACCTTTTCGGATTCGAGAGACTATCTACGAAAAGGGACATATGGATTTTTATTTTCTGCCTCTTTTTAAAACTCCCTAAACATGAAAAATATGTCGAATTACCCCTCCTTCAAACTCTTCAAGTTGAAAAGACGAAGGACTTGTCACAATGACGAGACCTAGCTACTCCATCCTAAGGCTTGTTAAAAATAATTTGATGGACTAATCTGAAATATGAACTTATACGAGAAGCATATGGTATCCTCTTCAAGCTTAAGATTAAACATAAGGAGGTACTCGCTAGAAATAGTGGGGGGAAATGGAAGGAAACGTATATCCTATATTTTGTGTGAAGGGAAATATATCGCTCTTGAACATGACATGTATTTGTATCCCGTTCCAGGTTTGGGACATCCTCACATTGTCACTTGTGTTATTGGAGTTGGGGAATCCATTTTCCTCTCATTTGATTATATATTGTCACCGTGACCTCTGATCCTATTTTGAGCCAAATTTTGCAAAATGTTAGAGTCATATCACCGATATGTTAAAGAGAAGTTCCCCTCTACAAATTTAAACCACTTATACCTTATTGTACTTTCTCTACATCAATCTTGGATCACTATTATCAACTTTCAAAAATCCTATGTTTCATGTTGATGATGTGGGAAACATTATGACCCTCCTTTGATAGATCACTTCCTGTCAACTCCAGCTCATTATGCAGGGAGATGATCTAGAAAACCCATTTTGGTGTCTTGGAGCTTGTATGCCTCAATGGAAGGTTCTACATATTCAATGATAGGTTTGCATTTGGCCTTCAATCAAATCATTCTCCAAGTGTTCGACTTTAGCTTCATTGTTCACACTTGTATATTATGTTGTTGTACCTTAAGAGAAATTGTCATCATCGGTGTTTTCTCTCATGCATGTTGGCATTTTACATCATTGACCGGTAATCAGGTGGTTTTTACTATGTTCAATTTCAACACATCGATTCACATGGCCAGATTTGTACATTGGTTGGATTGAAATAGAGGTGAAGAATCTAGGTTTCATTTGATAAATCCAGGCTACATGGGGTTATTCAGAATTCATGATTTTACACATGATCCTTTCTATTCATATTGTTGCGCCCAGTCATGGATACATATATTCATGATTATAAACATGATTCTTTCTAGTCGCATGGTTGCGTCCATGTCATGGATCCATGTATTATTCAACGCCTGCTCAGATATGTATTGTTAGGCATACTTACATTAGAGATGTCAGATATATTGTGTTATTTTTGGTCTGTAGGTCTCGTGATGGTGGTTCCCCCAGCCCTTGCCTTTTCTTCTAAAGCACTTCAGCCATCACTTCTCATTCTGACTTCATTCTTTAGGGGCAGTCTACTATAAAATATTTTGTCACACTCCACATTGTTTCTTCATGCCTCTAGGGTCACAAAATATGTTATCCATCAAAAATTCCTAGAACATCCTTGAATAAGTGAAAGAATAAATGATTTAAAAAAATACTGAAAATCTTGTCAAAAACCTTGTTTTACAAGCCTAGCACGTTATACGCTATTCATGACCTGTGATTGTCACCTTTTACACAACTTTTGTCTATCACTAGAAGCACGAATTTTGTCAGGAAAATACGCGCTGGTCCTCTTCAAGTATTTTTCCCAACAATGGAGGAGAAATTTCCCTTAATATAAATCTTGAGAATGATGACATGGTTTCAGGTAGTTGATGATAGGAACGAGACATCCCATTCATTTCCATGGATCCTCTTTCAATGGATATTTCCCTTTAGATGTGGAACTGCTCCCACCTTTTATGGATCCTCATCTCACTCTCATTCTCTATAAATGAAACCCCTACCATCCACTAATGGTTGGTTGCCATCCTATAAGCTGAAGCATTCCCTATTACAAACCATTTGTGAAGGAAGAAGTTGTTTGAAGAGTTAAGGCTAGGGCTTGGAGTCTCACCTGAAGGAAGAGTTCGACATCAAGAATTTTTTTTGTATTGATCCCTTTTGATTTTATTAATAATACATTATGTGCTTCCTTTCCATAATTATGTCAATGATTGTCTATTTATTGTAGTGTTCGTTGATATTTTGCATGACTTGTACAAGAAACTATTATGCTTGTTATACGTTTGTTGTCTCCACTTCTTTTTCCTTGCAAGCATTCATCTTCACCAACGTAGAGGATATTGTGAGCGTGGAAGAGAAATAAGAAGTGATGACACCAAAGATAGGCATTAGCATCGTAAAGAGGTAGAACATCTATCCTCCTTTGTGTTTTTTCTAGCAGAAGTTAGGAAAGGTTAAATATATTTTTCTCATTTGTTAGTATATCCTCCCATAGGACTAGAGGGATCGTTTCTGTCCACAGAAAGGATTTCCTTCACAACAAGGAGTTTTACATTGTATGAAATATGTGCTTAGACCATACATGATTATCCATACTTGGGATTTTTCTCTGGTAAATTACATTT
Source organism: Pinus albicaulis (assembly GCA_034641835.2). Taxonomy (NCBI): domain Eukaryota; kingdom Viridiplantae; phylum Streptophyta; class Pinopsida; order Pinales; family Pinaceae; genus Pinus; species Pinus albicaulis. The sequence continues at coordinate 1,452,352,044 of CM076579.1, forward strand.
TTATTGATTTTTTAATCTACATAACAATTTTTCTTCACATATTAATTTAATTCGCTATAATTGTTGTAATATTCATGATCGCTAACATGTTGACATGTATATAAAAATTTCACAATTCTTGTAACATAAGGGTATCATGGATTTAAATGTTGCGGAATTTCTATAAAGGCTAGGTTGTATGAACACTTACAAAATCTAGTGTATGATTTCTCTAGGGTATTTGTTCGAGAAGAATACCCTTATAGAATATCAACATCTACTTTCAATGGTAAAATAGATATAACCCAAACTATTGCAATAATGACACTGTTTAAATGGATTAGAGCATATGAGAGAGTGAAGGACAAGGATTTTGCATAAATGTTTGATTCAAATAGGGAGCCTATGCTCAATCATCTAAAACAAATTCTCACCTACATTTAGAAATTTCCCATTGGGATGAAAAGGAAATATATCTTTTATAAGCTGCCATATTGGGAGCATCTTAATATTTCCCACTTACTAGATGCCATGCGTATATTTAAAAATGTTTCATATTCTCTATGGAGGAACATATCATTGAAATAAAGTGACACATTGGTTATTAGGAGAGATATTATTTCCTCAAAAACTAAAAAGAAACATTAGCCAAGTCAAGAAATTAGAGGGCAGGTTGGTCCCTCTTTGTGTTTTAAAGAAGGTCATATCCCATGGATTTTAAAGAAAGATGACATTTTCTTTGGAAAATGAAGTTATAATGAGTAAAGGTGGATTCTTTGTATGGGTCTTTAGTACAACATTGCTTCACTATGGAAGAATTTTTGTTAGGGTTGAAATTGCATGACCATTTGACCCTTCTAAGAGTGTGTATGTCAAAAGAAAGATTTATTTATTTATTTCATTTTTATGTAATGGGAGATTTTATAATTAATTTGTGTATAATGTACAATTTACTATGCAATGACATTATCCTTTGCTTGTGCATGGGTGTGTGAACCATGAATTCCCCCAAGACATATGAAATTCCATATCTAAATTATTTATATTTATTCATTGGACCACATCAAAGGATATTAATATCGATAGCATTCCATATTTCTGTAAAGATATAGCTAATATTGTTTATATGTTTGAGAAGGAGCTTCCAATGAGTTTCTTGGACTTGTAGGATCATCTTATAATTCACCTCGTAGATGAGGTTGAATTAGTTGGGGTGGTTTATTGTAGTTGTATATTCTTCTTAGATAGGTACATGAAGAAATTGAAAGGTTTTGTTTGACAAATGGAAAAACCTGAGGGGTCTATGGTAGAGGGGTATATATCCTCATCAAAAAATTCAAAAATTGAAGCCATCAACAACTTCATTCTTTATACTATGGAAAACACAATTACGGGTCCCATTTTACGAACAAAAGTAAACGAAATGTGAAAATAATAGTAAATAATTAAAATGGTTGAATGGTAGATGCATGACTTCTCCTTATGATATAAAAGAAAATATGCCAATAACATCCCTTAACAGTTGGGTTTCTCATTAAGTAAAAGAGAAATATGGTGCTTCTGGTCATTACCCAAGTCTTGAAGAGGATGCACTAAACATAGGGATTGGGTGCATCAACTTGCTAATTATAATTTATTTATATACAATTTTAGCCTCATAATACACCTTTGAATTGTAACATCTATATATATTATATATTTTTGATTATTTTCAAGTTATTAGACACATGACATTCAAGGAAAATTTTAAGGTGGAAGTTTATCTTAAAGTTTAGCAACCTTGGTGAATCTTACTAGTCCCTAATATCCAAATTTTAAAATGTTTGATGATAATTTTGTAAAAACGTTTAGATTTCTAATTATTTTATATTATACAATATATAATATTTACGACTTTTAAGGTAAAATAATTTTATACTATAAAATTTGGGCGAATTCATTTTTAGAAAAGTGGAAATTTACGAATCGTGTTTTTGGAAAAAAACATAGAATATTAGCCCACCTACGAATATTAGCTCCTAAAATTTTCCCTGATGACATTGTGATTTTTTCACCTTTTTATAGGTGGATTTCTTACCATCTATATGGGAATATGGACATCATTTTCACAACTAAGGTCGTCGATGATGAATTCATGACCCAAGACTATGGAGTGGAAGTCAAGTTCGATCGATCTTATCGTGCTAGCCACTGTGATCAAAACCTTATGCAACAGATGTTAGGTTATGTTCTAAAGGTACAAGATATCATTTAAGTGGATTTATCTTCATTCCAATGTGCTATTTTTAGTTGAATTTTTAGCACACCTTTGATCAGAATAATGTAAAGGAAGATCGTGATAGTGGGCTGATAGGAATCAACTCTAGAAATATGTTGTATGAAGCTAGGGAGCCTCGTGTTTTCTAAAAACACTACAATTAGTTGTTTTTTTACCCATATGTGTCAGATAGGGATTGGTGATTTGTATTAAGACATGACCCTAGATCAAAATATATTTTTGAGAAAAACAATGTTATCATGCTAAGTGAGGAAGATAATGAGGGAGATCACAATGGAGAGTGAAATGTACTTGTGTTACTTCATCATTTATATTATTTTTATATGTTTTTGTTTTCTTTATTTCACTAATTGTATTGTTTTTTTTATTCTTCTTGTTGTCATTTTATAATATAATTGACAACATTCACAAACATTTTTACATGTTTTTTTTTTCCAGTGCAAACATTTTTACACTTAAAACTAAGTATTTCGAATTTTCTACAGTATCTATGATAATAAGGATTCAAGGTCTCAATCCTTATCAAATTGGAAAATGAGAAGAAAAAAGTGAATTAGAAATAACATTGAATATTTAGTCTTGATTTAGATACTTATTAGTTTATTAATCAGTTAACATGTTTTTCCTTCCTGTTTTGTTCACAATAAATATAAATCCTCATGTAGTGATAACTATATGAGGACTCGAACAAGGAAAAAATTGTGCATTAATATGTAAGATTTAAATTATTGACATGAGAGGTAAAGTCATGTTTACTATATTTAAATTAGGATTCTTGCAACAATATGTAAACTAAAAGGAGGTCATATGCATGTATAAAATATTTATTACTTTTCTATATATACCATTAGAGAATCAAACGGAGTTTACATGGATGCATGTGAGGTTTTAATTTTTCTTCATGGATAATGGCAGAGTTTTGAATTTTCCTTTTAATGGTAAAAATAAATATAAGTTGAATTAATAAATATTTTATGGGTAAGAATTAAATCATAATAATGAGATAGTGATTAATATCCATTTGTTTGAATTTCAAATAGACTTGGTGATGTATTCTTCTTTCCTATTTATATTATGTAAAATAAATATCTCTTTTTATGTATATATAAGTAAATTATTTAAAGCATTCATTTCTTTATCATTGTGAACAAGATGTAATATTACCTAGGAGAAATTTTAAAACATGAATTTTAGTGACTATCTCAAGATAAGTATGTGGAAAAAATGTTATTTTTTGAGTTTTTCATTAATAAATAATCAAATATATTATTTTAAAATGTTTAAATATAATATACTATCAATTTTTGTATTATTTAACTCATATTTATTAGTAAAAAAAGACAAATTTAAAGTAGTATAATAGAAGATAAAGAACAAAAATAGCACCAAAATGTTATATCTTTATTACTAGAAAAATTTTCACTTTCCTCTTTAAGGAAGAACTTCCAATAGAGAAAATCCCCAACTACAAGTAACCTCACAAGCCTTATTTTATATTTCTTTATCTTCATCCTTAGAGAGACAATTCTAATTTAAATTTGCAAAAATTGTTATAAATATTAATTTTAAATTGCTTGAAAATCTCATAAAGTTTACTAAGAAATTAAATTTTATAAAAATATAAAATCTTAAGCTATATTAAATCTAAATTAATTATAAAAAAAAATTGTCTTAAGTTTTTCAAAATTTAGCAATAGATTGAATTTTATAAAACAATAGCTAAAATGACACAATTACAGAAATATAGTCATATATTATGCACAAATGGTGTATGTGCAAACACACTCACACACATATTTACATTTAGATTACTCTATTAAATAGAGTTTCTAAGATCCAACTTATTCCTAAATTAGACAGAGAGAGGTTGAGAGAATTTCTCAACCATCAAACCAACTTCTCAAATATGGAATGTAAGCATTAACTCCAACATCCCCCCTTAATGATTACATTACATGAAAATAACAAAATAATCAAGCTTATCAGTAGATGCTCCATTAAGTTGCCTCATAACCCTCGGAAAGGTGTAGTTGGCAAGTTGGATTCCCGAGTTCCCTTCCTCAACTCCCGAATCAAGGACCTCCCGAAGTCAATTACTGGACAACATCCCAATCTATCGCATAACCTCATTAGGAAACCACTTCCATGTCTACCACTAATGAGGGATCCTTCCCTAGATCCGCAACTGCCATACTATCTGGACAACCATCCATATTGAGCCTTACTGCCACTTGATCTCTTCGAAAACAATTGATTGCAATCACTGAACTCCTAGTCATTCTATGGACGAGCTCCCATCCACCGAGATACATGGGTGCCAACCATTGTACTCGCCAGTTATCTAGAAAAGCCATCTAAATACAGAACGTATCTAGATTCAACAATTACATTATAATATTTTTTATCTGATTTTGAAAAAACATCCTCACTCGAAAAAACACTCCACTCCAAACAACAAGATCATTTTCATGTCGGTCTTCAATTAGCACAGGTTCTCTCGCCCATCAGGCAATGTCATTGTAAAGATTCTAATGCCTTTGTATATTTTGAATATGAAATAAGCCAGTTGAGAGATGGAAAATGCTTGCGTTGAGCAAGTTTTTTTTTTTTTTTTCAAGTCCTAAAAATACCTGAACAATACCAAGGCTTGCTGCTGTTACTGGATCAGAAAAGTCTCCACCGGGCGGAGAAACAGCTCCAACAATTGTTACACTACCTGTGCAATCTGGACTTCCTAAGCATTTAACTTTACCAACCCGCTCATAAAAGGATGCCAAACAGGAAATGGTTGTGCGTCTTAAAAAAAATTGTAATCACACGTGAAGGCGACTCCTTCCTCTGCTCACACTAAAATCTATTGTATTAGCTCTCACATCTTTCCATGTGTGCTTTTCTTCAACCGCCTTCTGCCGATCCAATTAACAACGCTCCTCAAGGAGGCGGCAAAAGATCAGCTTGCCCGGTCCAAGATCCTCCTTGCAAATTATCAACCATCACCATTGGATAGAGCCTCTTTCAATATGTCGTAATTGAATAGAAATTCCAGTTTAGTTATACCAAGTGATAAGTTAACTTCTTCTCCTGCAACAATTTCAGGACCTTTGGTTCTAGAAAAGCGTTCCCAAGGTTTTCTACTACAGAAATAATTCCACTTCGGAAGGCCTATGGCTACAATTAATCCAAACGTAGCGGCGGCCAATACTCCCAGAGTCATTCCAATCACTACAACAAAACTATCAATCTTCAACGTCAGATCCGGCAACTTATGGAAATTTCTCTTTTCTTGGCGTGGGAAAGGGCATTCCCCTGCTCATCATAGAGAATGAGGCCGCAGTTAAACTCACAACACATAGACCTGATCCTGTGCTTCGATACCATCTTAGAAATAGCTAAAATGACACAATTACAAAAATATAGTCATTTATTATGCACAAATGGTGTATGTGCAAACACACTCACACACAGATTTACATTCAGAATACTCTATTAAATAGAGTTTATGAGATCCAACTTATTCCTAAATTAGACAAAGAGAGGTTGAGAGAATTTCTCAACCATCAAACCAACTTATCAAATATGGAATGTAAGCATTAACTCCAACAGTTTACTAAGAAATTAAATTTTATAAAAATATAAAATCTTAAGCTATATTAAATCTAAATTAATTATATAAAAAAATTGTCTTAAGTTTTTCAAAATTTAGCAATAGATTGAATTTTATAAAACAATATTGAATTGGTTAAATTGTATATTTGAATAATTTAGTACTATTATTATTAATTTATATTAAAAATTTAATTATTTATAAATTTTTGTCTTATTATGAACTAAAAAAATTATTTTAACCTTTATTATTTTTTCCTTGTGAATATTGAAATATTTTACTAATTAAGTTAGATTGAATATCAATGAACTATATAAGCACTAGAGCAATATTTATCGTACTTTTACAATCATAGTTTCAAGCATACTAAACTTTGTAATTTATAAAAATATCTTTTCATATATATATATATATATATATATATATATATATATATATAGAGAGAGAGAGAGAGAGAGAGAGAGAGAGAGATTAAATAAGCCATTTTGCATGCAATTTCATATATAAAGTTTGATATAAGTTCAAAAATACATAATCGATAATAAATATTATTTCATAAAAATAAACATCATGATGTAGCAGTGGAACTTGTAGATTTGGTTTCTGTAGTAGCAAGACTTGTAGATTTGTTGGCTTTAATAGAAAAGGGGCTTTAGTTATAAAAATACACAAGAGGTATTTAAATAATAATATTTTATTAATATGATATGAATAAGATATAAGACGATTGAAAGTTACAATGAGGCCTTGCTTTTATACCTATGCAGTCGACCTTTCATGAATAGGCATGTCTTTTAGACATGCCTTTTCAGTTAACTAATGACTACTTAACATAATCCTAATTGATTATTTAGCAATTACATTTATTTCTATTTATTCTATTAGATATGAATTAGGTTCATAACATTGCCTTCTTCTCGAAAAGCTTTGTCCTCAAAGCTTAACTTTTCGACAATTTCCTTTACTTTAATCGCCTTCCAAGTTTCTTCATGTTGCTATCTTGAACATATAATTCGTACTCATAATTCCTCCGTCTTTTTATTTAAAAAAAAAATTTAATATATATATATATATATAGATATAGATATATATATATTATTTTTAGATTAAATAATAATAATTTTTTATATATACAAATTAGCAGCGGAAGTTGTAGATTCGGTTTCTATAGCAGCAAGAATTCTGAACAAGCGATGCGAAAATAGTGACTGGTGATGGGGACCGCAGAGACCCTCAATGAGCTTGTTTGCTCTCTTGGCAGAACTCGCAATGAAGAGGACAAGTTCGAACATTCCCGCTGCCTCCCCCAAGAAATCGTTCACTCCGAGCCTTTTGAAGTTGTCACTATAGTCATTCTAGTTGATGGCGACATCCGAGTTGTAGTCCAAGATAGTGTCGTCCATGTCAAGGACCAGCGTATGATTCTTCTTGTTGTGCGGCTCCACGGGTGGCAGCAGAGGAGCACTAGGTGGCTTGTGTGGCAGGGTCCAATATAAAAGTTTGTCAGATACAATTGGGGATTTCTCAACAAGTGTAACATTGACTTTCAGTAGCGCAAGCTTGGCCAATGCACAGGGCAGTTCGTCCATCAATTCCATATCTGATCTCCAACAAAAAAAATGTTTGATAGAAACTAAATTGGAGGGTTGAAGAGAGTAGGAGAAAGGGCAATCATCAACAATAATTACCCTTTTCAGGTTCCTTCCCAAGAGCAAGAGGTCCTTCACGATTTTACCATCTATTTCAGTGCACGAATCCCTATAGAGCCTCTTCCAAATGAGGCTGTTGTTTGGCAGCTTATCCAATATAGTGTCGGCCCTTTTTTGGGGACTCTCTGTGATTTGCTGTTCAATGACGAAATCTATGTCACAAAATCGTTCATCGTTATTCGCACGTAACTAGTCCTCAGTTAATTCTATTAACAGCGTTCCGTCCATGTCTAGAACAGACAAATCTTTAACCAATTTCCCGTTGATTTCTATGTAGGAGTCTCTGTAAAGGTGGTGGGTAATATAACTCGCACTGTGATCGCCCAAATTGTCGAGTATGGCGTCGGCTTTGCCCTTCGAATTCTCTGTGAAAATAACGATCTCGTGGATTTTGGATATTTCAATGATACGGCTTACATGCTACCTGATCTCAGATTCCTCCCCATCCTGTTCATTCATTGTATGATGTTTTACTTCCTCATGATCTGTAAATGCAATTTTGATGATCCCAGTCTCCTTTTGATTTCCATAAGTTTTTTCATAACTAGGTATAGGTTTTCTGATATAATTGCATGAATACCTTTCACTGTCACAAGAGGACCTTTCAGACTGCCCACTATCACTATCACACTCGGACCTTTCAGAATCACCAAAGGGCCTAACAATTATCAATTTTTCCAGATGATCCTCAAATTCGTCTCTCGTGCCTAAGGATTCGATATAGATGGGTGTTTTATCTCTGCATTTCTCTCTGATTTCTGACCCCTTTTCATCTCTATAACTTCTCTAACTAATTTTAGAGTCTGTGGAAGTAGCAATTTCATGTCTAGACTTTCTTCGGTTGAATTGAGAAAATCTGAGAATTGATAATGCATCTCTCCAACTAGATTTTGGCCTGTTTACAGAGCCTTTCCATATGGTTTTTTCTTTTCTCCGTGAACTTTCCTTCAGAAAGCGTCCAAGTGTGTCATAATCCACAGCATCTTGTTTACTTTCAATGGTGCCTAAAACCACTTTAGCATTCACATGATCATGGAGAAAGTGATCAAGATGAATCTCCACTGGGAATGGATCATATAAGAATTTCTTGTAATATTCCTTGCGAGGTTCATAGCATAAAATCACACATATTCCAGCATTATCTAGCAGAGGTCTACTAGCACGGCCCAGCATTTGCAAAAGATCAGTAATAGGATAGTCAGTATCAGCATTCTCACACCCGTCATAACATTGTGTCCCCATGACAACAACCAAATGCGCAGACAAAGACAACCCCTCAACACATGCATTTTTTTGGCATTATTCCTGCATATTTTCTATTGGAATATCCTGCATATGATTGTCACTCTTAACTGGGACTTTCTCCACTTCTATAGACTCTTCCTTGTCCAGATAAGAGCAGCCAGAAATGCAATTCTGTCCATGAGAATTATTGGATATAATGGAAGGCATGCTTTTATTAAAATGACACGTTTCTGATTCATTTACATGCATTACATGTATGGCTTCATTCCCAACTTCAAGAGCTTGGTTGGAAACTAACTTCTCATTTTTTATTTGAACCGTGGCAATTTCATCTCTTGTATAAAAGGCACATTTATGTCCTGTGAAATATTCGTCTCCACATTTCCAACATTTCTCTTCCTTTTTTCCTTTAATATTAGTTGGTTGTTTTCCTTTATTATGCATTAGTGGGGGAATGTATTTTCTTGAATTTTTCCATGGTTGTTCTACTTGATTTTCCCTTGGCATAACTAACTGCCTTCTCATTATTACAACATTTTTCATCTTTTTGTTTTTCCACATTTTTATGAAATTGTTCATCTACTCTATTATGGATTACTGCAAAAAAAAATTTAAGACCTGTAGAAATTTTTTTATAACCGTTTGTGACTTTTGCACAAGAATTCTCTAATTCTTGAAGCTTTTCTTGAATTTTTCTAATCTACTCAATTTTTTTGGGATCTTCTCATAATGGCACATTATATGGTAAACAATGTTCCTGGGCTCGTACACTACACTCATAGGCTTGTAAGATGATATTATGTGCCATGGCTCTGATGGCTTTGATATGGCTCTAATATGGCTTCACTATGGCTTTGATACCACTGTAGTAGAGGAACTTGTAGATTTGGTTTCTGTAGCAGCAAGACTTGTAGATTTATTGGCTTTAATAGCAAAAGGGATTTATTTATAAAAATACACAAGAGGTATTTAAATAATAATATTTATTAATATGATATGAATAAGATATAAGACGATTGAAAGTTACAATGAGGCCCTGCTTTTATACCAATGCAGGTGACCTTTCATGAACAGGCATGTCTTTTAGACATGCCTTTTTAGTTAACTAATGACTACTTAACATAATCCTAATTGATTATTTAGCAATTACATTTATTTCTTTTTATTCTATTAGTTATGAATTAGGTTCATAACACATGATGATAACCATCTAACATGACACATAGACATCATCTAAGATACACATTCAAATTTGCTACTATCATCTAATTATATACACCTCTAGCACATATAAACATCATTAACTAGCACACAAATCTAATAATATAACACAAAATCAACATTGTGATCACATATTACAAAACTCAAACATTGCAATTTAACATCATCACCACACACATCCTCAAATAGACATCACATGACAAGTAACTCCTATCACATACCCATAATATATATGCAAGCACATTAAATGAACATATCTAATGTGGCCTCACAATACACAAATCAACAAAAACATACAAATTAAGTTTGTAAACATGAAAAAAAAAATGCACCATATCTATATCTATACATACAAATAATTCAAATAACCACTTCAAGTCAAATAACTGCAATCAAATATTTGATACAACAAACGTAGTAGCACCAGTTTCCTGGTCTGGAGTAGAAGATGATGAGAGGATGTCATTGTGGTCTAAAAATAATATTCAATGGTTTTTTCAAATTTTTAGGATGTCGTTGGTGTCAAAACAATATTATTCTAGGATTCCAAGCTGAAAAATAAATTTAAATATTTAGAAAATGTCTAATTGATTTTTTTAGGTTTTTTTTTTTTTTTTTTTCAATCAATATGATGATTATTACTACAATGCTAATAATAATATATTGTATACAAAATTTTATTAATAATAAGTGATAAGGATACATAATAAGGTGTTATGTGTGATGTCCATGCAGTCTTGGATAGATGGTGATCTGTAATATTCCAAATTAGGAAAAACAGGAATATGGCATATAAAACTGCAAATACAGTAAAATAAAAATATATCAATAGGAGCATATTATAGAGCCATTTTTTTTTCAGTTTATAGCAGAGAAATCAGTACAAGGTCTTGAGGAAGAAGACACTCAAGCTAGGTAAAACAAGCCTCAAATGGCCCAGTACATGAAGTATCAAATGATGTTGCTACATAAAATGCTGGAGAACATATGAATGTGCAATCCTATGGAGAATAACTATAGGATGAAATTTAAGATACAAATAACTGCTAATATAATTCTTAGAAAATGACAGGATCAAATATCTAGGCTTTCTAGCACCTTTCCAAGACAACCCAGAAGTGGTTTCCGGAAATACACCATATGAAAGTTGCAGCACGAGGGATGAATAACACACTACAAATATTTAACTAATAGGAGGTGGTTGATCTGATATAAAAAGGGCTGATACTCCTCCAATATATCTTCGGGATAAAGGGCTGCTCCTGTCACTAGAAAACCAACTCACAAACTTGGGCACCACGCACTCCACTAGAACTGCCATGCAAAATAGCACAGTTTCTGAAGGAGACTAGATTACTGAAGATATTTTAAGCTTTGCCTAATGCTATATGGTATAAATTAAGCTCAAGGAGCCTCCTAATAGGTCTCCCGGATGAAGGGTTTCTCCCTCACTAGAAAATAGGCTCACTAACTTGGGTACTTGACCCGCCACTGCAACTACCCTACAAAATAACACAATTCCTGAAGGAGACTGTGTTGCTGATGAAGGGGGAATCTTGGCTTAATGTCAGATAGTGGAAATGGAGCTCACAGAACCTCTCCTAAGTGGGCCCTCGAAGTCCCCTGAGGATGAGGGTGGGATTTCTGCTCAGAAACACCCTTGTGCTAAGAAACACAACAAACTCCTCTAAATAGCTGAAGCGTGAAGAAATTTATAAAAGACCAAACATAAAAAATAATCAGAATTCCCTCTATGACTGCCATACCCTTCCTTACATGATTTTTGAGCCTCCTCACCCTGGCTCCCACACATTAAAGATGCCATTCTCATGGAGACTCCCTCCCACTAATACTACGTTGTCCCTCAATAACTCTCCATTACCTCCATACTAGCATTGTTTATTCGGTCAAACTTGACCCCATCCACATGCTTCAACCTCTATTCACACCTAAGAGTTCTTTATGCAACTGATAAGATGATCCACATTCACATTGGAAGTGGTTTTATTCCTAATAAGGAGATTTATGGGTCTCCCTACCCTCCTATTCATCTATCTAAATGACAAAAGAAAAAATTAATATTCCAACTAGCTGAAAGATAGTTATGAATGTTACAGTTCTCACTTCCAAAATGTTGCTTGTCCTCAAGCAACTACAAATATGACTACTGCAAACTCTCCTTTCTTTCCCCTATGGCATCCTCACATAATAAAATCCTCCATTGAATCAAATATTCTCCAATCTATCTGCCCCTTAGCTGCTCCTCACAAGTGTCCAAGTTAGCCTTTGGTTATAAAACCAAATGGCTCACATCATTAAGAAGTGGGAAATCCATGGTGGCAACTATCTATTGTCTAATGGCCTCATTGAGGCATAGAGCATAAAAAATGTTGCAGTTCTTACTTCCGATGAGAAGCTCCAACCCATGTACTACTCCTCCAACAAGATGGATCACCACGTGTGATCCATAGAGAATCTTCTCAATCTCCTTCTTCTGCAATATGAATGGTCTATATGGCTGAAAGTAGAGATAGAACAAGATGTCCACCATACGTTTCCTCTCTTCCCATCCATGATCCATGTAGAACTCCTGATGATCTTGGGCTATAGCAATTTTTTCCTCAAGAGACTGGAATACATCGTGACTCTCTAGGATCCAATCTTTGGTTCTAAGAACCTTGCTTACGCAAACCATTCTAACAATAGTGATTAAAACATCATCAACATATGGAATAAAAAATAGAGATACATTGACTACCATATGAAATACCATATGTTGATAACAGTCCCTCAAGTGGAAGCAACGCAGTTCTACACCTTGCTGCCCTAGAACACATTGTGGTAAGCAGCTTTCCAGCCACTTGCTTGCTGACCCTATTTTATCATCTGCCTGGGGGTAGTAACTGATGTTTTTGGTGTGAACTGAGTACACCCCAAACAAGACAACATCTGCCCAAATACTTCTAGGAAGTGGCCATCCCCATCACTGATTGTGGCTCCAAGAAGACCATGAAGTCTAAATAGAGGCTTACCCTCTTATGGAGCAATGCACTATAAATAACTGGCAAAGGAATGTAAATACTTTGTTAGTTGATCAATAAGTAAAAACACACAATCCTTACCATGTATTGTTGGCAAGCTGGTGGTGAGGTCCATATATGAGCTCTCCCATCTCTCTACCAGAGAGCTAAGTGGTTGTAACAACCTTGTAGGGTGGGTATTTTCCTCCTCATTCTTCAAGAAAACCATGCATCTCCTGATATGCTGCAGCACATCCTCCTTGAGGCCCTCCCATGAGAATTTCTTCCCAATGGGCTGATATGTCCCAATGAAATATTGGTGATCAGAAAGGAGTGAATCATGTGTTGTATGTAGAATATTTTCCCTGAGATTAGAATCTCTAGTCAAGAAGATCTGATCCCGGTAATAGATGACTCCATCCATCACTCTATACCTTTCATCAGTCACCTGTCCATCAAGCACTGAACATGTGAAGTGATTCTTGGAATACTCCACCAATAGCTTGGACTCCCAATGTGGATCCATACTCAACAATGACAATGTTTTTTCCCTTTGTGATAAGGCACCTATCACCTTACTCCTCCCCTCTTTGACATGATCAATGCCAAAACCACATGCCAGAATACTGCTATCCCAGTTTTGTTGCCTCCCTTGTAGCTACTTTTGCTCAAGTACAGGGTGAATTTTATGGTGGTTAGTCTTCACTTGGAAGTTATTTAACATCCAAAACCTTCTAAGTGTGGCCAATGCATGCATGAATGCCAACAACCCCTTTCCATATATGGAAGACTTCCTCCTATGTGGAAGTATCTCCTGACTCTCAAAGACTATGGAGTAGCCCCTTTGCAACATGATTGTGCCATCATCCACTCCTGAAACATCTCCTCTCAGTGCAAGAGGCTTGGTGAGAGTTGGTAATACTGATACTGGAAAATATCCATCTCCTCCTTGAGCCTACCAAAGACCCTTTGTGTTGTGTGAGACTCATCCAAGGTTCCCATCTTAGCCAGATCTATGAATGGTGCACCTTGTTGTGAGAACTCTTTAACCAAATCCCAGTCCCGGGGCCTTCCTGGTGGCATGCCTCCAAATAATATAACATCATGGTTCAAAGTCAACTGCATATCTAAGTGGTGTCCCTGCTCCCATGTGAAAATCAGTCTCCATCTTATGTGTAGAGGCTTCCTGAGGTGGATAAGTGTGCATGCCTCTAATCATCTGATGTTTACGAATCTTATTATCTACCCATTCCATCTGCAAGGTCTCCCAATATGTGGAGACCTTCCCCAATGTAATCAACCACTGCACACCCAATATCACATTGGTGTCAGGAATGTCGACTATAAAGAAGTGATCAGTCAAAGTGTATGTCCCCAAGGTTACAGACAATGTCGGGACATATTTCATACACTGAATGGTTATAGCTCCTGGAACCAAAACTAAGAATCCCTCAAAATCGTCAATGGGTATTTATTTCCTCCGTACTAACTGAGCATCAATAAATTTATCCCCATTGTTAATCAAGACTGATACTCTCTGACCCTGAATTGTACCTCAGACTCTCAAAGTCAAAGGGAAATTTTTCATTTGTCAAAACAAAGAAGTTGGAAAATGGTCATTGTCCTTTGACAGTATTGACATTTGGAAAATAGGATGGTCGAGGTAGCTGGTATTTGTAAGACCGATTAATCACAATGCAAAAATTATGTTTTTCTCAAAATGCTTGTTAAGGATTTTTGTAGATATTTGTTTTTTACAAAGTGCATGTTAAACATTTAGCGGAGTCTTGTTTTTCCTAAATTCATGTTCGAGTTTATAGTAGTTATATGATTGTTCATAATTATCTTTACATATTATTACATATCTATATTGATCCATACTGCATCTTAGATATCAGTGTTGATCTTGGTTTAACTAGACTGCAGGGTAGAGTTTTAGCTAGATCTTTGTTTATTCTGAGTGCATGTACAACATATGGTTGATTAACTCTGTGTTGATTATATATTACTTCATAACTGTACAATTAGTTCATTATGTTTCTCTAAATAGGGATCCATTAAACAATTTTTTTTTTGTTAAACTCAAGTTCCAAAATCTTTTGTTTTACAGGAAATCTATGTTTTTTCAAAGCATTTTTTCACATGATTGTTCACAAAAACAAATGTTTCATTTGCAAAGGTGGCATTATAATTCTTGTTCACAATTTTTTTAATGTTTGTTAACAATTTTCGTAGTTACAATTTTTGTCTGCTGCATCAACTATTATTCTGCCTTAGGATTGTTCCGAGAGGCTAGTCCTTCCTAGAGTGGATAGTCAGGGACTAGTCCCACTAGAATGTTATAAAAAAACCAATGAAACTCTTATGAATCATGGAAAAAATAAATTATTTTTCTTCCTAATTTAAACATGAAACACTAAATTTCAACAACAGTACTAGTCCCTTACTCTTTACTCTATTCTGCAAGATAGTCACACTCAATGAAATAAAACTAAATCATCACAAGCAGAATCCCACAACACAATTTGAGAGAAGCACCAAAGTTGAATGTTGCGCAGCAAAAGTCCCCACAGGTAGTCTAGGGAAAGAACACCCAAAAAACGCAACCAACATGCCACATTGCCGCACACCCTTTAGGGTCCCCTTCATTCTCGCACCACAGAAATTATTTCAACGCACCTTCCAAAAGGCACGGAAAGCATCCAGTTGTCCAGATCCTCGCAACAGTGGTGAATCTATAGATACAAGAAAGACTAATGGAAACACCATAAATATGTGCTTTTAGGTGGATTGGATGTAGGGCTTGTATTCATGGGAGTTCTACTATATCTGTGCTTGGAATTAGAAGATATTACATTGAATTGGTGGGGAGAAAACCTGGATGGATTCACCTTGGCATCATTCGCAACTACTAAATGAATTATTGTGGAAGGAAGCCTTATGTTTTAGGAATTATTGTGGAAGGCTTCCCTGGGTTTTCCTGAGAAAATCATCTGATTGTTAGGCATGGTCGCAACTATCATTCAATCTGCCTAATTGTATTCGGAGACCTAGGTCTGTGATATCACATCACCCACCACACAACTGGACGTAGTCTGGAGGAGATCATATTTTTTTAATATAATTCATGTAAAATTTTTTAATGCCAAGTTATTACACCAAAAGTTATTTGATTAATAATTATTTGTCTATATTTTTTTTAACTTTGTAGTTATTGAAAGTGAAGATCAACCTATATTTACATTAAAAAAAGTTATGTTATTAAGGCAGCAAAATTTATTTGATTAAATTCGTTTATTTATATTTGTATGGGGTGATTAAGACATGGGAATTGCATCAGGGGCAGGTCACGGGTTCGAATCCCTCTCTCGGTAACTTTGTATATGTTTTCTTTTCCACCATTCGACTTTGTTGAATTTCAAGGGGAAAGTATGACTAGTGTTGAAGAAGGAATGAATGGGTGAGGTAGCTGGGGCATGCACAAAAATGCCCTGTTACCTCGGAGGGGTGTGGACCGCAGAATTTAAGGGACTTCCACCTCAAGTTAGGCCTTAGGCCTTCACTGGAGTTGTATTAAATATGATGTTACTAAGCGCCCGCCCAATTTGATGTTATATATAGCCTTTATTGCCTGATGAAGGTCTGGGATGAATTGCAATGAAGTATGTATTATAAAGTTGTAATGATAATTTAATTTTAACGATATGGTTATGGTTAGTCTAAGTTTTTTTTGTTTATGATATATATATATATATATATATATATATATATATATATATATATTTATTTATTTATTTATTGGGAAGATAAAAGACAGTGATTTTACTATTAAAGTTTATAAAAATTTCTATATATGATAATAAATAAAAATAAGTTTTTTATGGTAATTTAGTTTATAGAAAAAGTTGGAAAATATATAATGGATAGTTAAATTTTATATGATTTTGTATACTAGTAAAGAGTGTTTTTTGTTTAAATATATTTTAATTATTTTAACTATAAGTTAGATTTCAAAATAAGGAGTGCTTATATTATGATGTGGGTATCTCTTCTTTAGTCTGTTTCCTCTTCTATCTTAAAATTTGGCTTTAAAAGTTTAAGTTACATTGGGTGGAGGCCGCCCAACGGTTTTCAATGTAGAATAAATGATTCGGCTTACAAATAATTCATAATTATAGTTAAGTATGATATTATTAATTTTTGTATTGTTGAAATATATATTAACTAATTGGAAATATGAAAACTAATTGTATTTTTGATATTGTTAGTCATCAGTATTTTTTACATGTTGTTGACAACTAGATTCCTTAGTTAAGTTTTCTAGAAGCTAATCTCAATCTATCAATTTGTCATCTAGAAAACACCCCAAACAAATTTTTTTCCTCCTACCTCTCCCTCTGAGTCTATGATGAGAACAATCTTCAGTTTTCAAGTCATATCTTGCTTCATCAAAGTCTCCCTGTCTATAGTTGTGATAACTTCGCTTCTCTGCTATCATTTTCCCTTATTTCTCATGCCATTCACTATCCGAAAGTTGACAAAGTGTCTGCTCCTCTATCCCTGATCATATTGTCATATGACAATCTAATCATGCCTAAGAAAACACTCAGAATCTGTGACTATTATCTCTAAGTTAGATAGTGGTGTTTAGGGAGTTTTTCCTTGACTAAGATATTCTAAGCCAAAAATCCTGTGTCTAGTACCAGTGAGCCATTTATCTTTCTCTATTTTGCAAAAAAATCCTTGATCCATCCATAGGTTGCACACCACTAAGAGGTCACTTTGTCTCATTTAAGAAGAAGTTCAACAAAGATCCAAATCAGGAAAAGATGAGGATGTTCACTGTCTGAAGAAATATTCTTAGATCAGGCGAAATCTCCATGAAACACCAAAGGATCTCTCCAAGGTTCAAAAGCATATTCTTTTACATCTCTGCAGGGGTGTAATTGAATGATGATTAGTGTGAAAATGGGAGAAAAGGATCAAATGAACCAGTTTCTCATACTGAAATATTTTCCTTCAGTAATCAGCTGAAGAGTTGTAAAGTAAAAAGAAGCAAGTATACATGGTTTAAATCCAAAGGTTGCCTGAGGAGCAGAGATCATTCCTCAAATCAAATGAACACAAAAGACTGAGTGATGATGATAAGCAGTGCTGCATAATCTTTCCAAAGGGCATCATCATGTAGGGCATACAAAGACAGCTGCTTCTTATGTTACCTTGAACCTGGGATGTGAACATTAATCAAAGGCAGTTTCAATATACTTCTGAAAACACAGTCAAGAGAAAAGCTAGTTCAATGATGTCTAGCAGTGAACACTCTCCATATACCAATCACATTGCTTCTGGTCAAGATTTCACAGTGATATTTTACAAAATGAATATACATCTCAGAAAATGCCTCATAAAGCAAGAGGACATTAGGTTCGAGTAATTTTAACAATGATAAATGTCAATTTCACTTTGTTTCCTATTAATATTCTTCAAGCAAACATAAAAAGGCATAGTGTTGAAATAGCTGAAGATTCTGTGTTTAATAGAACCTCCTTCAAAAGCAAAGGGTTAGAAGCACAATGATGGAAACCTCCTTAAAAAAGCAGAGGGTTAGAAAAACATTGTTGTTACCTCCTTCACAAAGAAGCAGAGGGTCAGCATGTTTTTAAGAAACTTCAGAGTTTGATTTGTGCCACTTCCTCCAAAGATGAACAAAGGATACATCACCAAGATTAAAATTGTGTTTGAGAAAGGTTTCTTGTGGTAAATAAAGGTTGAGAAAAAGTGGTGAAACAAATTAAAGATGATAAGATAAAGGCCTTTTTCACACCAAAAGCCAAAGATTGACATAATGATGCTAACACGCCTATGTTCTTATGTTTATGAAAGCCTTCTTCAAAGGATGAATCAGAGGTTATAATTTTGATTAAAGTAGCATCATCTAAATGGCCAAGGAGGTAGACTAAGCTCTATTTAAAGTGACTTCTGCAACTGATATAAAGAGATAGTCCACCCAGATGATTTATGTGGAAAAGGGCATTCTTGTTTTTAGACAGATTCATTATGGTTTATCAAGAATTAATCCCTCCAAGTGATGAATAAAGGGCAAGCGCCAAAAGTTATTTTCTCACCACATTTAAAAGACAGAGGGCACATTTTTAAGAATAGGTGAACTTTCATTATTTGAAGATCCCCCTTCATCATGAGCTAAAGGCCCACCAATGACTTAAATAAACATTTGGGGTCATAGGTCATATGGACCAGCCTATTCAAAAGGTAAAACAAAGATGTAGGAGACCAATTCTTGGTGGATACAAGCAATCTACATTTTTAGATGTTTTAAATCAAAGGATAAATTCAAGTTTCAAGTTTGAAAGGCTACCTTCGAAAGGAAAAAAAGGCACATTGTATGATATAGATAAGCTCTTTATGTTTTAAGTTGATCTCTTTGGTAAACAAGAAAAAGGAGAAAACAGATGGTTTCAGGACCTCCTTCTCTTCATAAAATAGTGGGTTTTCATTATGGTTTCAAGAGGCTGCAGTAGTAGTTTTAAAAAGGATGACCTCCTTGGAAAACAATCAGTAGGTCAAATCATGGTTTAAAGGATCTCCTTACTTCACAAACAGTGGATTGGCATATTGGTTTTAAGATGGCTGCAGTAGTGTTTTTATGGTGACATCTTTGTAAACAAAAAAAGACCAACAAAACTTTTCAAAGACCCTCTTAATTTCATAAAACAATGGATTTACCTTATAGTGTTGAATGGCTGCAGTAGTGGGGTTTTTTATGAGCTTCTTTCACATGATATACAATGTCACAGTTTGGAGAAAAACTTTGATATAAATTGGAAAAAACACAGTGTTTAAAGGCCTCCTTCACAAAAGGAAAAAGTTCAAATCACAACAAGGAGGGAAGAAAGGGCGTTCAAAACGTTTTTAGAAAAAAGAGCTATAAAAGCCCTCAAAGTCAAAGTTCACTCCTATTTTACAAAGAGCCAAGAAAAAGAATTTGTTTGAAAGCCTTGGGAAAATGTTTACAAAAAATTGAGGACGCGGCGCACCTAAAATTTAGCGCAACGCACCTATTGGCGTTCACCGAAGAACTTTACACACGGCGCAACGCGCCTATGCGTGTCAACCGATCGGCCCGCCTGGCGTTCAGCAGGCGCTTAGGGCCTAAACCGACAACACACCGCAGCTTGCAAACGTTATGCCCATGTGCACATGAGTGTAGCACCACTTAAGTAGCCTCCATCTCTCCTTAGAACTGATTTTTTGCACAATGAAGATATCTCCAAAAAGCACACATACTTCTTAAGAGGTATTCTACTGATTTCTTCCCTAAATTTTTGAGTTTGAGGAGGGGGTTAAGACTCAAATTTGTTAAGGAAAAACACAGTCTTGTGAAGGAAAAAAAAAACTTTTTATTATAAAAACCACCATGTTTACAAAGATGCAACGAAACAATTATTGAAGAGAAAAGGCAATTGTTTGATTGCAAGGGTGTGTTTTGCTTAAGAAATCCAGGGCACAGTCCAATGAAGGGAGAAAATTTAGTTTGCTCTCGAAACCTATCTTGTTTGCTAAACAAAACAAGGGATAGTGATTAAAGAAGCAAAGGCTTATTGTCAGTTTAAAGGGGTGTACTGAAGACACAAATTTGTGGTCACTTAACAAAAACTTGTTTGCCAACTAAAGACAACACTCAGTCTCACAAAGAGGAAAATAGGGTTTGATTGAGGGCCTATTTCAGTGATCATTTGAACATTTTTTTTGGTAAGCCAGTGAAGGGTATCAAAAGAAAAATGCCTCCAAATAAATTCAGCAAGGGTGGATTTCACAACAGATTTGAGCCATTACAACTCAAGAAGTAAATGAATCCCCTTCAATTCTTTTTAACTTCCATGAGGTGGGCTGCCTTGATTTTTGCCAAAAGGTCTAGGAGGTCACCAATTACCCTCCCTTAACACAATTTTTTTCCCTGAGGCTGCAAGGAAAGCATGTCCACTTAGCAGGTATGGACTTTAAAATCACTCCTAGGGCTATATCCAAAGCAACTAAGATCCCCTATATAGGAGAAAAGTGGTTCAAACAAGCATACCTAGATCTGAATCACTATAAACCTTTCTTAAAGCTAGACCATTAGGATGCTTTCCAAGCTATATTCCCTTTTTCTCACTTATTGAGCAGCTATGCCCCCCTCATGAAAGTCATCATGAAGTATTTCACATGTGAAGGGAGGTTTTCCCAGATTTATTCATATCACATCAAGCTTCTCATGCATTTCACAAGAACTCAATTGCTGAACCTACCTTTCTTCCTCTACAAAAGCATAGAAAATATGTCCTCCCTTGTTCAAAAAATACCTTCTTCTCAGGAAAAAGATAAGTCTCTTCCCTCATTCTCTCATCAAAATCATCATCCTTCACCAGCTTGAAAAGAAAGGAGTGTCTTGGGAGACTTTCATTTCTCATCCAGATTTTTCCATTGCCTCTTCATCTCATGGCCCATCTCACATATCCTCCTCACCCTCCACTTACTATTTCTCTCCTCGATCAAGTCAAAATACTCTCCAAAGGCAAACATCACCCATGATTGACAGTGAAAAAGAGCAGTCCTTTGAAAGCAGGCATGAGGTTAGTGGTGATGAGGAACATGGGGACACTAAGAAAATTAGTGAGCATGAACCAAGTGAAAAACCACAAGGCAATGACCATGAGCAACAAACTAGTGATGGTGAAGAAAAACAAGGCAGTGACCATGAGCAACAAACTAGTAATGATGAAGACAAACAGGGAAGTGACCATGAGCAGCAAACTAGTGATGATGAAGACAAACAGAGCAGTGAAAATGAGCAAGGAAACAATGAGGAGGAAGAAGTGTAAAGTAGTGGTGATGAAGAGCAAAAGGAAAATTTTCAAAGCAGCAATGAGGAACACTCCAGTCCTCAACAAAGTCATGAAACCAATCAAAGGGACAGTGAAAAAAGTGCCTCCCAGCAAAGAAATGATCATGGTGGTAGCCCACACACAGGGGCTAAAGAAAACAGTCAAGATAATTGCAGCATGCAAATTCCCAATGAAGACAGTCCTAATGAAGGCAACCCTCAAAAAATTCAAGACAGTAATGAGGGTAAACAAGGTAGTATACATGCAGATAGTACAGATGGTCAAGCAGCAGAAAGGGATGATGAAGCTGACAACCCTAAAGAACATCTTCTAAACAACACTGATGAGGTTGAAGGCAACATATGTCAAGAAGTTCAAAACAGTGATAAAGGTAAAGATGGAGCAGATGTTAATGAGGGTAGCGATGTAAAAAATCAAGTTGAACAAGTGCAAAAACCTCCTATCTCCTCTCCTCAACATAGACAAGAGCATGTGCTAGTTGTCTCTCCTAGGCAAGGGGCCATGAATCTTCCTCCAAAAGTGATGAAGCCTAGAAACACTAGATCTGCAAAGAAGAAGATCACTCCAACAGTGACTGTCAATGTCACAAGAGCGCTAAGAAGTAGAGGCAAACTACCTAAGAAGAGAATTGTTGAATTTCCAAATAGGAAAAGGACTAAGAAGTCTACCCAAGGCAAGGGTAAAGAAAAAGAGGAACATCAGGAGAGTAGTCATGAAACGGAAAGGGACTTTGACATTATACAAATAGATAGTGATGTTGGAGATGATGAAGCTAGAATTATTGAGACTCTTTTGCAGAACAGAGAAGCCCAAATTCATGACTTAGAAGCTGATCTAGAAAGGTCAAAGGACCTCATACATGTTCTATAGATGCAAAAAAAACAAATGAGTGGTCAAATGGCATTTTATGAGGCCCGGGCTTTCAAATACCAAAGGGAAGCCTACAAAGCACAAGTCAAGCTTGAAGAGTTTATGGGCGAATTTGATGATACTGAAGAAGAAGAGTAGCCAATAAGAAAAATTCCTAAGACTATGGGTCTTAGGAAAGCTTTGGAGGAAAATAAGGAAGAAGAAGCAGCCCTTGTTCGATCTTATCCTCTCACTCAATTGCTCGCCCAAGAAATAGAAAATGATAAATAATCATGGCTTGAAAGAGCCAACAAGCATTTTGACGATAAATTAGAGAAAGAAAATAGAGACTTGGATCTACAAAGGAATATGACCGGGCACTACAAGAAATTGAACCAATTTTCTCGAAGAAAGCTCGAACTTGCTCAGGAAAGGCTCAAAGCTACCTAAAAGAGGCGCCCGGTAGAAAAAATGGAGAAAGACATATCTAGGCTTGAAATCTTGGCCTTAGCTTCCTTGCATGCTTCTAAGAACCCATAAGGGGCTTGCTCATCAAAATTGATCAAATTTTGATATGATTTTTTTTTTTTATGTTTTTTGGCCCTCATTGCACATTTTTCTAGGTGCTGCCATGAGTGCTAGGAGCATCCTTAGCTCATGAAAGTAATTTTTTTTGATGGAATAAATTTGGGGGCAGCTACTCACAAATTTTCATATCCAAAGGACGTGTTTTGGTCCCCCAAAGAGGAAAAAATCAGTCAAAATTCATCTTTCTGCCTCACATATCAGCATATGGGACCCCCTGGGGTTTTTTCACTCAGTATACCTTTTGAAAAACTTCCAGGGTTCATTTAGGAAACATTAAAGTAGTTCTATAAACTAGACATCCAGGGCTTTCCAACGAGCTATCATGGGCCTTGTTTTGACATCAGGAGGTCCCTCAAAAGTTGTCTTCAAAACAGGCTTTTTTCTGCTGCTACATTCCTGTAGCATTTTGGCTAAAAAGGCGGTTTTCTAAATATGCTCCTCCAAATGTACGTTTAGCTTTTTTATCACCATGTCAGTGAATAAAAGTAAATTTTCTTTCTATTATTAACTTAAATATATATTTTTGAAGATATTTTGTGCCTTGGGCTTTGCAAAGCCTCAAGGACAAAATTAGATATTTGTAATAGGCCAATGGCCTTCTAGATGCACTTGGATAGTTTCTTTCTCTTTGGCCTATATATTCCAAGAGATTTCATTGTAACAAGAGGCTGAAATTGATGTTATAGAGCAATACATGGTATTACAAGCTTTGAAGAAATAATTTGTCTCATGAAGTGGATAATTTCTTGTGTGACTTGGATGGTGGAAGAGGACGGTTTGTAGGATTCCATGGCTTGGTGAATGGTAGAGTGTTCCTTAGCTTTTACATTTCCTTAGTTTATCATACATGTTTTCATGCTTCTTGCTTGCTGTAGGTCAGTAAATAATAGATTTGAGACATGCCCATGGAGGCCCCTCAAGTTTCCTAATTCATTACAGCTTCTATGTTTTTCTTCTTTCTTGGTTATGTCAAAGAATTCTTAACTACTCTTTGATACCCTAATAACTTGTTATCAATTTCATTAATGGTTATTATGTATGCTATCTAGTATGATTTACGGTATGCCCTACTTACTCATAGCTAACCAAAACCCCATCACTGAAATCTTTCTCTGAATATTTGATTTTCCTAATTAAACAAAAGAGGTCTTGTTTCGATCTTGCCCTTTGCCCATGCTCTGCAATCTTAGTTCAAAGTTCCTGATAGCTCAAAAGGAGTTCCCTCTTCATAGATTGAGTTGTTTGTTTGACTTATTTGTTTTCCCAAAAGTATGAAGGTTATTTTCCCAAATTTAGAGGGTCTTATACTTCTATGTATCACTTGAATGTTCATTTTATGCATCTATCATTTTGAGTTTCATTTATAGTGATTAATGGTTAGCCCTACCACATGAATGCTTTCTATAAAACTATTTATGCTTAAAACCTCTTTGTCTCTCACAAACTTAGTGTCCATCTCATTCCACTTCGCCTAAAAGAATCCATTTATCTCAACCAAATCGGCCCTGCAATATACCTTGTCTGCCATTTGAGAGAGTCTCGACCTTATCGACCCCATAGCCTAGTTGATCTGACAAACTTTTGATCTAGTTATCCTTTGATCAGTTCTCCCTCAAAAAACCTAAAACAAAACAAAACATACTTAACAACTAGCCTAAAATCAAATACATAGAAAGCAAACAAGTTTACATCCTTTGCACAAATAGAGAGAGCCCGCTTTGAGTCAAGGAAGGCTAGGTCCTAAGGCTCCGAAGTTGGTTTGATGTTACCCTATCATTTGGCTTGCCAATCTACCAAATCATGGGACCCTAACAGATATTCTAGTGGTATTTTAAATATTTATATGTATTTGTGATATATTTTTTTAAAGTATTTATATTTTTCAAGTATATATTGGGTGATAAGTTGTTATTCCTTGTGGTTTTCATCTAATCTCTTTTTTCCTATTGAAAATCTATTTTTTTTGGTAATTCCATACTTATGGTTCTTAGAGAAGAAATGGTTATTTCCTATGTTGCCATGTGAGAGAATTTCCTCTATACTACTCTTCCCTATGTTACTGCTTTACAACATTTCCTTTGCAACACATGGTGCAATTTCTGGTTGTAGCAGCTTTTCATAAACATATTCTTATGATTCCAGATTGCCACTATTCTTCGAGGATTTATCTCTCCTGACCTATGCCTTTTCCATTGCTTGGACCTTCTCTACTTGGATTGGAGTGATTATCCCTAGTCATTGCCACCTTGTAGATCCCCTACCCCTTTTTCCACTCATTAGAGGAGTTAGTAACAATGATGTCAAAGATCACTTTCATGTGATTCTGAATGGAAAATGAAGACTCAAATCAAGCAACAATTGATGGATACATAATTTCGTAACTAAAATATTTAAATTATATATATATAGTCCACATAAAGGATGCAATAAATTACATATAGTCCATACAATTAAAAGTGAAAATAAAAGAAATTTTTTAATTTAAATTACCTTTCTTTTTCTTTATATAAACATGATACAAAACTATGCTATCTAAAATGCACATTGAAATATTTTGTGTATGGATAACAATCCAATATTTTTTTTGTTGTGATTATATTTTTGTTTTAACTATTCCATGCAAACTACACAAAAAAAAATGAATTACATATCATGTAGTATCAATTATTTTATTTTTACATGGCATATCTCAACTCCATATTTAGTAGTGAAGTAATTAAACATTCCTCTAATATTACAAAGTAAATTATTATTATTTATCTCTACTTTCAACTACTTAATATCTATATAAAGTGGATGTAAAGTTAAGATGTTAATTTAAGTATTTTCTCTATGGCCAACATTAATTTTTTTGTTGTTATTATTTTTTTATAAATTCTTATTGTAAATATAACTTTATTATTTTTAAATATAATGTTACATGAAATCATTTCCCTCAAGATTAAAATATATATTTTTAATTTACATATGTTTATTTTATATATTTCACTTTTATATTATATGGGAATATTACACTTTTATTATAACTGGTTATAAACTTATAAATTTATCTCATTTAGGTATCAATGGCATAAATAAAAAAATTAAACACAAGCACATACATATACACAATTTAAGTGTGTATGGTATAAACAACATAGATCCATCTTAACTTCAAACAAATTTCGCAAGAAGCAAACCCTTTTTTCAATGAAAAACAAAAGGAAATGTTTAAACATGAAAATATTTCATTCCTCTTGGCTATTTATAGATTTGAACTTAAGATGAGACTGTGTTGATTTTTTATAAAAAAATAGAATTCTTATTCTATTAATTTCTTTTTTTAGGGGAAGACTTGTCATTTATTCATTTTTCATTCCTTTGATATGTAACATTTTA
This sequence comes from Pinus albicaulis, assembly GCA_034641835.2. Taxonomy (NCBI): domain Eukaryota; kingdom Viridiplantae; phylum Streptophyta; class Pinopsida; order Pinales; family Pinaceae; genus Pinus; species Pinus albicaulis. The sequence continues at coordinate 1,452,378,818 of CM076579.1, forward strand.
AAAATTCGTAACACACATAGAAAAAAAAATATGTAGCATTTTAAAGCTTTTCTATAACAAAAATAGTTATATATACAAAGATAGAGAGTTCTATTTATATATGTTTTCTAGTTTCAAAGATGATTAGGATTTGTATTAACATTTTTGTGTATACAATGTGAATCATAAATAAAATTTTTGATCTATATATATAATCAAGATTGAAATAATTTATTTATGATTAATATTTTAGCCTTTAAAATATTAATACATGTCCCAATCATATTTAGAAGTAGAAAATATATATACATATAACTCTCTTTATATAATATTATTTTAAATGTTACATATCTATTTATTTTTTGATATATATATATATATATATATATATATATATATATATATATATATTTCTTATTATTATTTAAAATATTATATGTCAACCGTATATTAAAAAATAAATGGATTATAAAAAATTTTAAAGGTAAAATAAGAATTATATATATAGCAATTTTTTTGTTATTAATATTTTTTAGATGTTATATATCAATTCCATATACATAATACAATGAATTACACATAATCCAATGCAAAATGAAAATATAATAATTTTTTTTAATTTAAATTAATTTTTTTCTTTCATATAAATTTGATATAAATATTATTTAATATGGACATTGAAATATTTTATTTAGTGCTAACAATTAAATATTTTTTTTTGTTATTAGTATATACTATATTTTTATTTTAGTTATTGCAATCCAATTAAACATGAAATGAAATACATATGATGCAATATCAATTATATTATTTTTACATGGCATTTGTTAATTCCATATATAGCAGTGAATGAATTGCATATCAATTTAATATTACAAAGTATTTTTGAATTTTTTACACTACATTGACAATGTCTCCCTCATAAGCTTAATACAATAAAAAAAATAAAAATAACAAACATATATACAAAAAAGAAAAAATGAAAAAAAGTTAAAAACTTAATTATTATTATTATTATTATTTTAAATTTGTAAACATTTATTTTCGAGATTACTTTTACATTTTATTGAAATGTTACACTTCTATTATAAGTGTTTATAGATATATAAATTTATATGAATTAAATATGTATAGTATAAATAAAGAATTAACACACACACACATTATAAAAACAATAAATGTTTATAAATTTATATAATTTAAGTGCTCATGGTATGAATAACAAATTAACGTATTAAAGTTATGAAGATAAAGATAAACAAATAGAAATTGAAAATATAATTAAAAAATAAAGTCATATTCTATGTAAATTTAAAACACTATGTTGATGGGATGGAATGTACCACCAACACCTAGGCAATCTCCCTAACATAGAATCCCAATTAGAATCTACATTGTTTGATCTATGAGTTCCATTTGGTATGTAGGCCCAACATCCATTTCTTATTGAGATTCACTTCTAACGAAAGAGGTACTAGCCGTGAGAGAATAAATAAAGCTTCAACATATGTAATGAAGCAACCTATGGATAATTAAACACATAAGATACTATGAATAGAAACATAATATTATGGAATGAATAATTAGAATAACAGTGTTAGTGAAGCTACAAATCAAACACATTCACATTACAAGGATTTATCTAGAATAAGTTGGTGATCAATAACACCACGAAAACATATGTAAGCACACTATTCTACAATGAGATAATCTTGAAGTCAATATAAAAATTCATCGACATAAACACAAAGTAAAAACATCATATGCCATCTATTCACCACTAGAGAAATCCCACAATTCTTGACAACACATGAAGAAAATACATTCCAAGATTCGTAAATCTTGAAACATTAATATGAAATATCCATAGCATCGTCACATGATAAATCCATCAAATCCATAAGTGGAAGTATGAAATTACTTCTTGCATTCAACAAAAAATCTATTAGTTCTCAACAATATCCACAAATGAGTGTAGAATGAAAACTCCATTACATTGTGTCATGAGGACATATTTATAGAACAATGGGTGACATTTCATCTACCTTGGCGACTTTTGAGATACCCCATGACATTTCACATTCGCACGAGAATCTCTAATCTATCGTGGTACCTATTCTACCACTATGTGTTACATGGGGGAGATAGATGTTCTTAGTCTAGCATTCTATTTATAGAAATATCTAGGATATCTAAATGAAATTTATGTAAACGATATGTGTGCCAAATCATGTATTCCTTTGCAATGTTGATATCTTTATGTTGTTGTTCATCTACATACGTGTGAAGACACTCTGGGGAATCTAGCAATAGAGTGTTCTTCTTTACCTTTATCTGATTTGATAAGGTCATAAGCTTAGTGTATATCCTTACAGGCTCCACAACATATAGAGTAATTGTTTCCCCTGTAACCTATAAGTCTTCCATGGTAGATTTTTTTTTAAAACGATTGAGGAATATATGGATTTATTGCATAAATTCTTCTTGTCACATTATTTCATCGACTGATCTAATATAAGGAATTTTATGCACATCGATTACAAATTCCAACCCACTCAACACATCCTTATATGAGGCTAACACTTTATCCACATCTATTGATAATTTGTCATGTGAATCGACCTTCATGCGAATTTGACATCTATCTTCTTCTATAACTATCCAGACATTTCTTGTGAGGTTTTTTTGTGCATTTAAATATTTAGTAGTCCATTATTGTATATTATCAATAGTTACTATGGCCCATTTTAGCATGGATTCCTTTTCTTTAGACTCTTCCTATAGGTTTGTAAATGCTACTATGGAAAGACGTAACTTCATCATTTATTGGTAGACCACAACTATAGCATCTTCTAATGTTGTCACATTAGATTAAATATATTCCTACAATTTTTTGTTACTCGAATAAACCAAGCACAAAGCCCGGTTCTCTTCTTGTTCTTGTGTAATTCTTTGTTCAAAAGTAGCAAGCTTGGCCTATAGATCTGAAACTCATTCTTTTAATCTATTGATATTCAAATTTATTTCAGTCACCTAGGTAATTCAAGTTGAATAAATCATCTCAGGGTTCATGTGTTGGAGAATATAATTCCAACCAACTGTTAGGTGTCAAAACCATCCATCCAAGTGTCCCAGTTCAGTTTCAGTTAGTACATTTTAAGCCGAGTTTCACTCTAGTTATTTATTACTCATGTTTCCAATGTAATCCTATTTAACTAATTTGTAATACTCAGAAGAGTAATCCTCTGCTCCACTTCTATAAGTAGCAAACTTGAACTATAGATCATTTGATCCTCCTTTCAATCTATTGATATTCAAATTTATTTCAGTCACCTAGGTAATTGAAGCTGAAGCAATCATCTCAGGGTTCATTTGTTGGAGAAACTAATTCCAACCAACTGCAAGGTGTCAAAACCATCCATCCAAGTGTCTCAGTTCAATTTCAGTTAGTAGATTTTAAGTTGAGTTTCACTCTAGTTTTTTATTACTGATTTTTCAAATGTAATCCTATTTAACTAATTTGTAATACTCAGAAGAGTAATCCCTTGCTCCACTTATTTTCAATTTTGAATTCTTGTCATGGTATCAAAGATATTTTGTGTAAGACTCCCAGAGAAAGCAGCAACGTCTGCAAAGTTGGAGCAGCAGAAAGAAGAGGCGAGCTTGCATAAGACTGTAGAAATTATATAACTAATGAGTTATACATCCAATATTCTCTTGATCACACACTATTTTACTTCATGCACAATACATAATCTCTTCTACTATTGATCATTACTTGCGGAAATTAAATCAATTGCATGCACACATTGAAACCATAAAAATTCACACATATGAACACAGTGTTTTAACGGGAAAGCCCGAAGCTAAAAACCCCAACTATCTGTATATGATATATGTCATAGAGATCATGTAGCAATTCTCATACAAATCTGATCATATCAAGCTCTCAGTACAATACAATCGCTACACACTAATCAGGCTAGATCTTGCAAATCCATGCACCGATCTTTGCCACCTGCTAGCCTGCCTCTACTGCGCAATCCCTACTGAATATTGGCTTTGAATGAACTTGAATAGGTCCAAAATTGCTCATGTAATCCTCATTGGAATCTCCAATCACTGTGTGGTGCAAACTCATGCAACACTATAGTCACAACTGATAGTCAACCTGCTCTTTCACCTACCTCTCCATTGGTCTCCACTGAAACTCTCCATACACTGTAGTTAACTGATGTATTCTTCAATTGATTAACGAGTTAATATTTAGTGAATTAATTAATAATTAATTCACACCACTCTCAATAGTGTATCAATCAGTTAGACTAGATACAACTAGCTCAACTGTGTCTAACTGAGTTAAACTGAACACAACTCCACCAACTACCTTAATAACTCCACCAAACTCTCTCACATGAGTTCTAACTGAAGTCTCCATGCAATAGCTCCACTTAACCCTCAGGAATAGCATAATTCTTTCTGTCAGCTCCTGTGCCACATCTATGCACTTAACTGAAGTGCTCCAAGAGAATATGATAATGTTTATAGTCCAAATATTATTAAGAGCTAATAATATTCGACATATCTATTTTTAGATTGGCAATCTAAAAATAGATTTTGCCCAGCATGTATAAAAATATAAGTTCATCTATTTTTCCAACTTGACCAACCATCCACAAATAACATCCTGCAACTCATAGAATATGATCGACATGTCTAAAAATAGACTTGCGCCAAAAATAGCCTGCAGGCCCACTTAGTCAAGGCGACTCTTTTCACTAAGCTCATCATCTTGTTGCAATCTAAACACTCCCTCTCAACAAGATAGGGATTATTTTCCACCCTGATCTTGCCTCTATGGTATTTGAATTTGCTCCTGGTGAGCGCCTTCGTCAAGATATCAGCATCCTGATCCTCCGTAGGAATGTAAGAAAGTAACATGATCTTTCGCTGCACATAATATCTGATATGATAGTATCGGTCTGTGAAGCCATGCAACCTCAACTCATCCTGCTGTCTGTACCAAGATCCATATCCCGATGTGCCTCTAAGATATCTCAATACATGCTTCCCTTCCTTCCAAAAGAGCTTGGTAGGCTTAACCATAGCTTGTGAAAACTGGTTAACAGTGTTGCATATGTCAGGTCGTGTATTGATTAGGTACATAAGCGACCCCACCAACTGTCGGTAAATAGTGGCATCCACTACCTTTGTCGATGTAGCATCCCCTTTCCTCCAACCACCAGGAAGAGGAGTGTCGATAGGCTTGCAGCCATACATGTTGAATTTCTCCAGTATCTCCCAGGCATACTTGCCTTGAGACACAAACAATCCATCACTGCGCTGCCAAATTTCCAATCCCAGGAAATAATGAAGGAGGCCCAAGTCCTTCATCTCAAACTATTTTGCAAGATCAGCCTTGCATGAGAGTATCAACTGTTCATCACCCTTCAAAATCAAATCATCTACGTAAAGTACAATTATCAGCAATTTAACCTCCACCACAATCTAGTATAGGTTCGGATCCACCTCACTCTTGGTGAATCCAATACTGGTGAAATAACTGTCTATTCATGTGTACAAAGCATGAGGTGCTTGTTTCAACCCATACAACACTCTTTTGAGCCTGCACACATGTGACTCGCTACTAAAGATCTCGAAATCTTCGGGCTACTCTATGTACACCTCCTCCTCAATGACTCCATTGAGGAATGTAATCTTCACATCCATTTGATGAATGTCCCATACCATCTACACTGAGAGAGCTAGGATGCTCCGTATGGAAGAATACCTTGTGACAGGTGCAAAGGTTTCCTCATAGTCGATCCCCTCAATCTGTGAGAAGCCCCGGGCAACAAATCTTGCCTTCTACTTCTCAACGCTCCTGTCAACTGCTTGCTTCACTTTGTAGATCCATCTCGAACCTACCACTGATTTCCCTTCCGGCCTTGGGACAATCTCCCATGCATTGTTTCTGAAAATCGAATCATACTCTTCCACCATGGCATCTACCCATGCAGGGTCCTCCATAGCTTCCTCGAAAGAGGATGGTTTTGTCATGATACACTTGCTCATCAGAGCCGTGTATCTAGTATATGGGTTAGGTGACTGTCTCTATCTGCTCTATGATGTAGGTGCTCTTACAATATTCTCTCCATCAAGATTCAGTCGCCCAGCTTCTGTAGTGCACTTCTGCCCTCTGATGGTTGGTGTTGCATGAGTGGTTTCTTCAACTCCATGAACCTCCTCTTGTGGCTGATCCACATCCCGAGGCTCATCCTTAGGAACTAATAGCTCCCCATCTGCATGCAAGTGTGGCTCCCTCTCAAGCGGACACTTCATGGCTTTCTCCTCATCAAATTTGATATCCCGTCACACAACAGTCTTCCGACTGTCTAGAAAATACACACGATAGTTATGGGGTGTTTCTGTGTTACCCAAAAATATCCCAACCTCTACGGTCAGATTTAGCTTCTTCCTGGCATCCTTCATCACATGAATGTAAACAAGTGAGCCAAAAATATTCAAATCAGAAATATCAGGCTTCTTACCAGGAAACGCCTCCTCGGGTGTACTCATGCCAAGTACTCTATGAGGACAATGGTTTTGCACATAAACCGCAGTATTGCATGCCTCAGCCCACAAGTGTATGGGAAGGCCCTGATCAGTCAACATTTCCCATGTAGCACCCACGATCATTCTATTCTTTCACTCTGTGACCCCATTCTATTGTGGGTTATGAGGCGCTATGAGCTCTCTTCGAATTCCTTCTGCACTGCAAAAATCCTTGAATTTGCCAAAGATGAATTCACCACCATTATCACTCCTAAGAGCCTTCACCTACTTCCCTGATTCTTTCTCAACCAGTGCCTTGAACTCATAGAACTTTGAGTATGTCTCACTCTTCTTCTACATGAAGAAGATCCAGCACTTACGAGAAAAATCATCAACAAATATCACATAATACTTGTGTTTTTTTGTCGAAGCTACTGAGAAAGGTCCTCACACGTCTGTGTGAATTCTCTCAAGGATCGTCATGGCGCAACTATCCTTCTCATGAAAGGTGGCTTTCAAAAATTTTCCCAAGGTACTTCCCTTACACTGATCTGACTGCGTAAGTGTACCTTTGGGAAGCCTGGTAGAAATTTGCTGCAAAATTTTCAAAGCACCATCGTGAAGATGGCCCAATCTCCTGTGCCATAGCTCGCCCTCATCCCGGCTCACCACTCCTTCTGCCTTTCCTGCCATTGCTACAAAACCATCTACCTGCAACTGATAAATGTTCTTAACTCGAACCCCTATCCTCCAGGTTTCACCAGTTGCCTTACTGCGCAGGAAAGCCAATCCCTCGCTAAAGACAACATCATATCCCTTTTATTCCAACATCGCCATAGAGAAAAGATTATTCTTCAATCTTGGAACATGCATGAAATCCTTCAAGATGAAAGGTTTTCTAGACTCCCTCTCAAAGGAAATGGTCCCGATACAAGTCGCACTGTATCTACCATCATCGCCCATTTCGATGTGCACTCCAAGATCCTTCTCATCCAGATCAGTAAACAAATCTTTGTCTCCAGTCATATGGAAAGACGCACCACTGTCAAGAAACTGCACTGATCCCATCATACTTGAGACCAAGCATGCGATCAGTGAAAAATCCAGTTCAAAATACGAGGCTAAGGCCTCTCCAGCTGTAGATACAGCAGCTTGCTTATTTTTCTTCTTCTGTGGACAATTAGTGGCGTAATGTCCGTGTTGGTGACAGTGAAAGAACTTCACCTTGTACATGTCTTGCTTCTTTCCTTTCGCACCGGATTGAGAAGTATTCTTCTTGTTCTTCCCCTTCCTTGCTTTGGCAGCCAAAGCACAATTTTCTTCATCTTCATTCTTCGATGAAGATCCATCCCTGGTACTCCGCCTTATCTACTCCTGCACAAGATCTGACCAAATTTTCTCCCATCTCGGTAGTTTCTCCCGACCATTGACAACATCCTCATAGGAATGCCAACTCCTCAGAAGCCCAAGGAGAGCAAATCTCTCCAAGTCCTCTTCATCTACAGTTAACCCCACACTTCCCAGCTCACCCCTGCACTGGACAAACTTCATGAGGTACTTGGTTATACTGTCTCCTTTCTCCATTTTTATCTTCCTGAGCTTATCCTCGAGCGCCAACTTCCTCTGGTTGCTCTTGCTTTGGAAAAAGTTTGTCAAAAATTTCCACATCAAGAATGGAGAAGATTTACCATGAAGGATGGACACTATGTGATCCTTCACACCTTCCAACAGAATCCTTAGAGATTTTGCAGTCTTCTTTTGCCATGCGTCAAGTGCAGTAGCATCGCTAGAAGCAGGTTTTGGAATTTCTGCATCTATAAAATCCTTCAACACATTAACCTCCAGCACCACCTCAATCCTGTCCTTCCATGAAATATAATTCAAGCTGCCCTCAAGGGCATACTCCAATCGCAATCCATTGAAAGACATCTCAACTTCAACACCAAGAAAACACTGTTGCAAATTCGAATTCCACCAGCACAAAACTCAACCGCTTCAATGCTTTGCAATTGCTCCAATGATCAATATCGCTCTGATACCATGTAGAAATTATATAACTAATTTGTTATACATCCAAGATTCCCCTGATCACACACTATTTGAATTCATGCACAATACGAAATCTCTTCTACTATTGATCATTACTTGCCAAAATTAAATCAATTGCATGCACACATTGAAACCATAAAAATTCACACATATGAACACAGTGTTTTAACGGGAAAGCCTAAAGCTAAAAACCATGAATATCTGTATATAATATATGTCATATAGATCATGTAACAATCCTCATACAAAGCTGATCATATCAAGCTCTGAGTATAATATAGTCGCTACACACTAATAAGGCTAGATCTTGCAAATCCATGCACCGATCTTTGCCACCTGCTAGCCTACCTCTACTGTGCAATCCCTGCTGAAGATTAGCTCTGAATGAACTCGAATAGGTCCATATTTTCTCACGCAATCCTCATTGGCATATCTAATCACTGTGTGGTGCAAACTCATGCAACACTATAGACACAACTAATAGTCAACCTGCTCTTTCACCTACCTCTCCACTGGTCTCCACTGAAACTCTCCATGCATTTTAGTTAACTGATGTATTCTTCAGTTGATTAATGAGTTAATATTTACTAAATTAATCAATAATTAATTCACACCACTCTCACTTGTGTATCAATCAGTTAGACTAGATTCAACTAGCTCAACTGTGTCTAACTGAGTTAAATTGAACACAACTCCACCAACTACCTCAATAACTCCACCAAACTCTGTCACATGAGTTCTAATTGGAGCCTCCATGAAATAGCTCCACTTAACCCTCAGGAATAGCATAATTCCTTTTGTCAACTCCTATGCCACATCTATGCACTTAACTGAAGTGCTCCAAGTGAATAAGATAATGTTTATAGTCCAAATATTATTAAGAGCTAATAATATTCGAAATATCTATTTTTAGAGTGGAAATCTAAAAATAGATCTGCCCAGTATGTCTAAAAATAGAACTCCATCTATTTTTCCAACTTGACCAACCATCCACAAATAGCATCCTACAACTCATAGAATATGATCGACATAGTCTAAAAATAGACTTGCACCAAAAATAGCCTGCGGGCCCATTTAGTCAAGGAAACTCTTTTCACTAAGCTCATCATCTTGTTGCAATCTCAACAAAGACCCTTTGAGAGAGCAGTAGAAGTTTGAAGAAATTGGAAGACGCCTCATGCCTAAAGGAAGAAATTCGAGAAGAAGATCGATTTTTTTTCTTAATATTTGAAAAGAGGATAATGCAGTTCAGGAAATACAACCAGAGTGTTATATCGTAGGCCCAGAAGTATAGAGACGTGTTAGTCCATGCGTTGCTAAAGCTAGATTCCATACCAACGAGAGTGTTAATAATGCACCAGCACAAAGCAAAGATACATGTTAGTTCAAGTAGATTACACTATTTTGAAATCCACAGGGGTCCATGCTGAAGCATCTGCGTTAAGGTAATTTTTGTAGAGATTCAACTCTACGTATTCACTCCTCCGTATTCAGAGTCGTTTTAATGGAAAAATTTCTTTTTGAATGACTTTTTGAAGAGTTGATTCATTCATTAAAGGGGAAAGCTCATTTAAAAAAAATTAAATTCATAAAAGGGAGGAAACCCATTTGTGGGTACATATTTGTTTGATTTTTTCTTTTTAAAGGGGAGAGTGAATAAAAAGATTTTTTTTGAAAATTTAAGAAAAAAAAAATTAAATATTTGTGAAAGTGAAAGTGTGAAATCCTTGTGAAAATTAATGTGTGGAAGGATATTTTTTGAGAAAAGAAATTTTCTGGGAAGCAAGGTATTTGATCAGCATCTATAAACTCGTCTGTTTCTGAAAGCCAAGTAGCAATGCCATTTTTATTGCATTTAGTTGCAATGTCTACAATTTGTATTATTTTTTGAGTTGTAGTGAGCCAACACTCAACAAATGGGATAAGCCAAGAGGCTAAAGAGAAAATAGGCTATGTTTGAAATATTTTTAGATCTGGAAGTGAAGAGGTAAAAGGACGCCTTTGCATTAAAATGCATAAAAGAATCAGTCGATGTCATCATTTTCCCTTTGATTTCAGATGCCAAGATAGCCAAGGAGGTGTGGGATACCCTTGAGAAGTGTTTTGCTGCAAGGGGGGGCATTGAAGTTGAAGATGAAGGTGGACCTAAATCAACAGATCTACAAGGCAATGGAAATTTTATTGAATCCCACTGTGCTCTGCTACAAGTGGATGATGTCTATTGAGAAATTACAGAAGAAATAGAGAAGCAACATGAATATGCTCATGAACCCCACTATGCACAACCACAAGTGGATGAAAATTTGATGAATCTAGCAATAGAGCTTGCTGACAAAGGTTTAATGATTCCAACAACAAAGCTTGTTGATGATGTTTTGGTGATTCCAACAACAGAGCTTGCTGAAGATGATTTGATGAATCCAGCAACAGAACTTGTTGATGATGACTTGGTGATTCCAGCAACAGAGCTTGCTGATAACGACTTGGTGATTCCAGCAATAGAGTTTGCTTATGATGATATGGTGAATCCAGCAACACAACTTGATGATGTAAACTTTTATAGAGAATTTTTGGCTAATGATAATTGGTTGCAGATTATGCAACAAAAAAATGATATAGACATGAGTTTATTCAGTGATAAAATCCCACTCGAGTCAGTGAAAGAAAACCTGTTTGCAGTAGCACAAGTTAGTGAAGAAAAGACAAAGACAGAGACAAAGAAAGAAGTCTGCAAGGGGAAAGGAGAAACAAAGATAGAGGTAGAAGCAGAGAAGGAAGCGCAACAAGATAAATTTTCCATTGTAGAGCACAAGGAACAAAAAAATGTGTTTTTGGAGATGTTTTTACACTTACCATTGATTTGCAATGTGCAGGTAAGAAAACTGATTATGAAGAGGGCTTCCAGTTTATTGAAACATGGCTTGCAAGACCATGTCTAGATGAGGTCTACACAGAAGATGTAGATACGAATGTTGAATATAGCAACCATGACAAACACGTCAATGAAATTTTGAGTTATTGGAGTTTTGAAGAGATAGAATTTTATTCTCATCTTATGTTGCAACAAATTGATGATGAAAAACACACTACAGAAAAAAATACGTGGCGCAATCCCACATACAAGTCATTTCTTGAACGAGTCCATGAGATGGTTAGACAGTTTGGAAGAATAGAAGACCTGGACCAACAAATGAAAAAACTGAGGTTTGAAGGATACACCAAAGTGAATACTCTGAAACAATTTAGAGGCTACAAGATTTGGAAGAAGAGAAGTTGAAAACTAAATGTAATTGAAATTCAATTGTAAGCCTCGCTGAGACATAGACCAACAGGTACCTTAATTAAATTTTTAAGTGGTTGTGATTAAGGGGGAGTGTTGGAGAATCTAATTCCAACCAACTGCTAGGTGTCGAAACCATCCATATTCAGTTTCATTTAGTACAATTTAAGTCAAGTTTCACTCTAGTTATTTATTACTGATGTTTCCAATGTAATCCTATTTAACTTATTCATAATACTCAGAAGAGTAATACTCTGCTCCACTTCTTTTTAGTTTCCAATTCTTGTCATCATGGTGTTATTTACGATAATTTCCTTTTATGTGACCACTAATATGGGCTTAGGTGGGTTCTTTGTGTAACACTTCCTCCTTTCTTGCATTATTTTCCTTTGGACTTGATATAAATCTAGCCTTGTGATATCCAACATTTCCTCTTCTTATTCCTTTGAGATGACTAGTTCTCATAATTGAATATGCCCACTGGTAATCAGAGTAGGAGGAATTTCCCAATGTCCAGAAAAATCTACTTGCATCTGAGACCCTTGGTACACTTTATCATCTCCTATTTTCCCCTACTGTTCCTTTATTTTATCTTATTCAATCTACTTGGAAAGATCCTCTTGCTGCCTTTTGGCTTGCTCTTCTTATTTCTATTCTGTATATTCTTCGGCTTTTCTTCTTATTTCTCCTTCCTCTTCTTGATTATTTCTTATTTCCTCCTCTTCCTGTTTCCTCATCTTACTCCTACTTCAACAGTTTTTCCTTTTCTCTCCTTCTATATTCATATATTTTTTGGTGCTACTATTCTTCTTAATTTCTCTTAATTTCTTATTTTCTTTGGGAGAGTTTTTCATTCCTTTCTTATAGACTTTCCCCTTCATATTTTCCAGTCGATCCTTTGGGTTTCCTTATTTTTTTACTCCATGACTGGTTTCCTTTTTTTGTTTTCTTTTCTACTCTCTTTTTTCCCACTTTTATTTTGTTGCTCGTTCTACCTCTGTAGCAATGTTATTCAGTCCCGAAGACTTATGACTTCTCTATCCTCATCATCTCACTCATCTTCGTCTACTTATTTTTATTGCTCATTGGCACCAAATTCCCTAGAAGCATTGTAGAAGTTCTTTACCTTGTATTTTTTGTTTCCATAGAGTCTCTATAAAACCATTCAAAACCGATTTATTTTCAATGTGTTGCTACGACGCCTCTCTGGTCATACTTTTAGAGACTCGGATCAATGAAATAGAAAAATTTTATTTCTTCCTCTTATGCCTCAACTTCTTTGAATTTTTCAAGAGAGTATGCTCCAATTATTAGAGGAAATAGAGGCCATGGTCCCTTCTTTCCTTCAATAATACTTTGGATAATCCAATAGTCAATTGATAAAAATCCTCTTGCAAGGGAACTCTATCTGTCCCTAACATCATAAGAGTGTAGGTAGCATTTTATGAACAAAAAACCATGATATAAGTTTCTTCCCTAATAAGGAACCAATATGTCACCTCGATGAGCGTATTTTGAGCTCGCTCTAGAAAACAAGCTGGTTCATGACCAAACGGTGCCTACTATAGAGGAGAAATCAAATATTTCGAAGTAGTTTCAAGTCAACACTTGTAACATAGGTTCCAAAATAATTGATAATAAATATGAATTAGCTTAGGCACCTCTGGAGTCCATCTCAAGCTCCATCCTTCAAACTGACACTTTACGCAAACTGCATAAAGGAGATAAGAAGCCATGTATAAATATGATGGATTACCCTTCTCTGGATATTTCACTCCCTGAATATTTTTTTTTCTTGAGCGTAGAGGTAAGGATGCTTACTAAATGAAATATAATACCTTTAGTGTAAAATGTGTGCATAAGGGGCACCCATGATCAAGGATGGTATTTATATCATCTCTGTCATACAACCTATCCAACATAGCAATCATCAACTAATATATCTTTCTGAGGCTTTCTATATTACAGATCTAATCTCGTTTAACCCTGAATTTGGTGGGTTTTTTCCACCATGATTTTAATATGTCTCTGGTATCTCTAGAAATTTCATTGAAATCTACAAACTACCTAGTGTTGAAATATTCTTCTTGCTCAGGAATCTTGTAGTAGCTAGACATATCAACAACAAAAAAACAGGTTAAGCTCTATCCATAATGCATCTTGATTTCCCAATGACTCACATCTACACATTTCAATACCCACTCGATAGTTTCAACACACGAGAACACCGGTGGGTGTGCAACTACCCTATGCAATGAGGATATTTTAATATTGATATAAATTCTAAAATATTCCCTGTCTCAAGGGATATCCTAGTTGGAAATATCATATTATATTTCACACCAAGTCATATTTATATTTTTATTAATATTCCAGGTGGTGTTCCCATAAATTAGTAGAGTATGTGGGTTATCCGCAACTCCTTCTATGTTTCTTTCTACTCTCGCTAAACAACTACCCAAACCTTTATGAGAACTCTTTACTGCCAATAGTCCTATCTCTCCAGATAAATATGAAATAATGATGAAATCCAAATAAACATCACACCAAATTTCAAACAGATGAACCCAGGACAAAGAACTTAATGTGAATAAAAATAACTAAACATTGATAAAATATCACAGTAGGGTCATAGGAAAAATTTATAGGTGGGTTAATTATTCACAATTTGAGTCTATAGAGAAGATTACATTCTCAATGATGAGGTAGGTCACACAAATTATCAAGAGGACAGGTCTCAGTTTTAGCAGGTCGTGTGGTTTCAAGGGACACTAGCTTGTGACAGTGCATTTGCATGACGGTGCGACCAATGATGGTCCGTGAAATGCAAGACAAGATCAAAAAATGTATATTCAAGGGGCACATTTGGAGTTCGAATAATTTAATGTAATCCTACGACTATGAAAATTTACGTGAGGGTTTATAGGTGACGTGGTTGCATTATGAACTAGGTTGGAAAAAATTGAATACATTAAATTGTGACTATGCAAATACAATACACGAGAAAGGTTCAAATAAGAGGTCGCAAGGAGGAGTTGTATATATATGATCAAAGAATCCAATTGGTAAGGGTTTTGACTTGTGACCTCTGTAAAATTTCTGACCTAGGGCAACGAGGGATAAAAACAAATCAACGCCTTGGACGTTTCATCTTAAGATTCACGCTTATAATGAACTAGGAAAGGAGGGAAAATGATAAGGATGATGAAATGGGTGATGGGTTTGGAGATTAATAAATGAGGGAAATAATTTTTGGGATGCATCATTTAATGATAAGGCAGGTGCGAGAATGGGAATTTTCATGTTGAGAGAATGGAAATTGAGTGAAGGAGATTCCTAGGGCCATAACAAAAAGTTAGTTATGCGGAGAGGGGAGTTTGGAATGTGGAGTTGTGTAGTGGGAAGACTGGTAAATCGATGTAGTTGGGAGCAAGGTGGGATGGTATGAAGGGTTTTTTTTTCCTCCCATGGAAATTATCAATCTAAGAGGGAAGGAGTAAGGGCGGGATGGGGAGAAGATGAACCAGTGGAAAATTTAGTGGAAACAATAATTGCAAGGGAAACAAAGAGACAAGTACTTGGTGGTCATGAGGTCATCGACTACAGGGAGTACAACATTTTCATGAAAAAGTGGATATTGGAAATGAAATTATGGAGAGAGGGAGGGGGTTTATAAAATAAATGTGCACATGTGATGAGAGGGGTTGCACCTAGAGGGTGCATGTGTTAGGATATTCTGACACATGGGAAATAGTTAAGTATAACTTCGTCTAGAGTAGAGTTAGGTAAATTTTGTTTCTTTAATATGTACATTTGTAACTTATAATCCGATGGTCACGATATAGTTATCCGACGGTTCACTCTCTCCTTGGTATTACCGAAACTTGATCTATGAATTAACACTAGATTGGTCCATGATCTGTATTTAAATAGCATGGAGGGTAATTTGTGTGGTAACCATTTATGAGAGAAGCTTATCTAAATTTTCTTTCTTTATATTAATAAATTGACTGAAATGGTCACGTTGGCTCTAGCTGTGGAGTGTTTCCCTCTTTGGCAGTTTTAACCACGTCAAATATTGGTGTACTGATGTGTGATCTGTTTGTGAGCGGTGATCTTTGGCGTTTGATCTAAGTAACATACCCTGTAAATTCCTACATCATGTGGAGAGGTGTTAAAATTATGGCATTGTAGCTAAATTCAACTTTGGACATCTCATATGATGAAGATAATAATTCAATGTATCCCTATTTTTGAGAGGACCAAAATAATCTAAATATCATCGTATTTGGTTAAGCGGAAATTTATTTGTTGAATTGTTTTACTCATATATGTATAATGGAATGGGTCGGTCCTAAGCACATGTGAAATTGGTAAATTTAGATCCAACCCCAAGTGGAACCTCATGAAAAAATAAAAATAGAAGAGACCTAAAGCTCATTCTCACAAATTGCTCAAGATATTTTCTATTCGTATATTTTTTCTTGGTTCCTACAGGTCTGATGGAAGGGGTTCATGTAAGGGACTGAAATGAGAGGAGTCAGGCTCGATCTAATCTTGGGTTTTATGTTTCGTGTACGTGGCCACACAACATAGTATTCCCATCCCTGGACACTGGAATAGAGGCTTATGCATGTGTGTCAGAAGCCACAGACACACGAATATAGTATTAAGAGTGTTTCCAGGGCTTCAGAGCTAGATTAGGATAATTTCATCCCTAGAAGTAGGTACAAAGGTCAATGGGTATATCAGGGAGGCTATGACTTCCACATTTTAGTTTGGTCTCCAGGCGTATGCACAGTATGGTCTGGTAGTGTCCAGATCTACCATAGGCACATCCACAAAATATATGGTAGCATCGAGATCTGCCATAGATGCTCACACTTAGAATATTTCCATGCATCCAAAGCCTAAAAAAGATCTAGCAGTATGCCCAGTGTTTAGCAATGTTCATCATACCAACAACAATATCCAATAGTTAAATACAGTTAGTGACAATGCGTTATAGTTCTCATAATCACGATCCTTCAGTAGAAGTGTTTTTAAGGTTATATTATGGATGTGTTAGTTGTTTTATTGCATTATCAAGATATGTATCAATGGATCATTGTACGATAGTTTTTCTGAATCATTTGATGAATATCTAAGAAGAATATTTTGCAAGGGTTTTCCTCATAGTGGGTTTTTCCGTGGCCTCAGACTAATCCTGGTGTCTCTATGTGTGCATGATTTTCTTCCTTTGTTCCTTTATGTTCTGCTGCATAGATCATGATGATGTTATTGTTCTTTATACATAGTTTCATATGCTGATCGATATTAGTCTAAATTTGAATAATGATATAATGATATGGGGTGAAATTAATGTGTTAATGAAGAAATTCAACTATCAAAGAAAATATCAATGTAGCCCTATGAAAAATTAACATGGTACCAGAGCTAGGTTGAAGAAAAGCGATGAAGATCACCCCCATGTAACCACTTTTGATAGAAGCAAGAAGAGGATGGTGGATACCTAAAATAATTCTAGGGTATGAAGAAAACAATAGGTAGCTATTGCATAAGGTTTTGATTGTTATGGTTTGAGAGAAACCATGGTTTATGGATATGAAACCCTTACATGATAAGAGTCAAGATGTTCAAATTTAAATGAAACCCTAAATAGGATAGTCTTTCGTAGGCATGGTTGTTGATAAAGGAAATTGAAAGCAACATTGTTGTGTGATATATGGATGACTCTTGAAGGTTGGTTCAGGAGGGAGAGGGTCATATCTCATTGAATATAAGCATTCCTTGACTTATGGCTTTGCTATATTTTAGACTTATGGATTTTATTATAATGATTATACTTCATGCATGTATATTTTGAGTACTTGGATGTTTCTAACCTCCTTGATGATATGTGATAAGTGGTACAGGAAAAAAATCTATATATGGAAAAGGTAAAGAGTCACTCGATGAAAAGATGACAAGCTTCCTATGTGAAGGTGCACATGTATCTGAATAATACAAGGTATGCATGGCATGTTGTATCTCAAGAGTAACACTGATGGCTAGGTTAGCCCTATGATATGTTGAGAATGTATCCTTGTCATATAGCTCGTGTGTAGATTTGAAAGTAATTTCAAAATATGGTTCCTATAATGAAATGGTACTCCTTGAAGGCTAGTTACAATTGATATTGGACATAATGATATAATTTATGTATGGATAAAATTTATCTCTTGGATACTTTGAAGAAGGGTAGCACCTTGACTCTAACAGATGGTATTATTGATGATGTAATTCACATATAAGTTTAGATAATTGAATCCTTTACATGATATTATTGATAATGTTTATGACAAGCATCATGAAAGCTCATGGAAGTAAAGATTAAAAATCTTTTGGTAAATATTTATTGAATGACCTAAATTGATCCTATTAATCATGATTAGCATGGTAACCATGATGATAGAGGTATAACTATGAGATTGATATTATATATCTCATAGTACCTATGATCATGGCTTGATGGAATATGGTGAAACTGAATACCGTAACTTGATGTATTGTTTTGATAGAAATTTTTATTGTGCTCACAATCTTTCATATATAATTTCACATATATTTTTTGCCCTATTATTTCAAATATAACCCTTGATGAACTAGTGTTGAGATGATGTTGATGACCATGTGAGATATATGTTTATGATATAATATATATGTTGATTTATAGCACTAGAAGAGAAAGGTCGATGGCATGAATGAAGGTGTATTGTGTGGATCCCCAGTAACAGGGAGAATCTCTTCTCAATATTCTTAATCATATTGTTGTTTGCTTTCTGCAATGTTGAAGTACGATCTATGTGCATCTCAGAATACTGAATTGTAGAAAATTCTATGATCTAAAACTTTTATAAAATTAGGGTTCATGTTCTGGATGCAGGCACAGAAATAATATATTTCATCCCTGAATGCATGCATGTTAAGGCCTACGTAGCATCCAAGAAGCTAAAGACTGTCCAATGATAACCTTAATGGAGTGTCTAGTGGTTTGGCTACATTTTACCATCATTCAAATTTTTATGAAACAATATGTACTCTAAATCAAGGGATATATAACATGTCCAGCCACTATAAACTGATTGCTAAAGTCTCTAGGTTAAAAAAATGAACATAGAAAATGAAGGATTGCACATGAAATCAGATGGTCACCAAGAATATGCCAGTTAAACATATGTGTTGTAGATAACAGTAAGATATGTAAGCATGAAAACCTTGAATTTTTGAACTTATCTTGTATTTGCAATTGATCGGGACATTCATATGGATATGCCATTATGTTTGAAGTTAGTTCTACAAAAATTTAACATGATTTGGCCAATTGATATAGATGATTTGTGTTTGGAACTTTGACATGATGCTTAACAAGAACTTTGAATTGATGATTGAGACATGTATTTGGACTATAAATCCCTTTATTATAACAAATTTGAACTTGAATGGGTAAACAATGATATTATATGTAATTTATTGGTTTTCCCTATTATCAATGCTATGCGGGCATAGTGACCTTCAGTTACTTATGTGGGTATTCATAAAAATGGTTTTGTATTGGCCTCCTTGTTCCTTGTGAAATGGTTCAAGTATTTATAGTTTTGATACAATATGAAGATGGGAACATGCATGAATTAACCTTGATGTATGAATTTTCATATAGTGAGATAAATTACTTGCAATAGCATAATAGATGACATACTTGTTGGCTTGAAAATAAATGAAGTCAAGACTTAATATGAGCTCTACCTGTGACCTCGTTGAAATAAGTGATACTGTGATATCAATGAATTTGATAATAGTTTTGGTATAGCTTCTAAAATACTATGACCTGACTTTGTCAACACAACATTGATTTATGTAAGGTTGATTATGTTGGATTGGTAAGGAATTTCTTGATGCAAGCTCCCTGATTTAAGTTTGTCCATATTTGACAGTTTTCTGACGAAGTCAGGATGATGAGTTCCAAGGTATGACCTTGATTTTGATTATAGTTTTTGTTTTACATTTTGATGGTCTACAATTGAGAGGTGATGAGCCTCTGATGAAATAAGTAAGAGGGATATGGATCTTGAAGCTCAAAATGACGTATCATGGCACAATGAATCGATTTCTCAAATTTGGGAAAGAAATTCTATATTGCAAATTTATGGAAAAATGTATTTGTGTAATGGAAATGTAAATCCTTGGATACTCTGATTTAAAGTTCAGAAATTTGTTGAACTTGACATGGAATCTGAAGGTTGATTAAAGCATTGATGTTCCTTTTTTTAAGATCTTTTAGTGTATTATAACTTCCATAGAACCTAAAAAAATCCATGATTAAGATGCTTCATTAACATAGAGTTGCAACCAAACATCCTTTGAAATATATGCATGAATTGTTCTATTTTTAAGGCTTAGATATTTCTCCTATGATATGTGACTGCATGGATGTATTGTTTATATTTAGGATTATTATTGATGAAGCACATTTGGATGTTGCCTTAATATGAGATCTACCTTGATATCTTCGATTAGAGGTCCATTAAGATGTTCCTAGCATGACTAGTTGTGAGGAAGGATGAAGAAGCTCCTTGGAGAGTTTTCTTAGCATGATATGGATATGACATGGATTCATTGAGATGATAGAGAATCCCATATATATATTTGGGACTAATATTCCTTCGTATATTGAGATATTGTAGTTTTTCGAGACAATATTCATCATGTGATTGAAATATCCTTAAGGGGGAGGATGATTATTATATCCTTTTGTGATTTATATGACTATTTATGTTCTAACATAATAGTTTACTTGATTTTTTGTATCAACGGGAATGAGTTTATATTGAGACAAGCAGTATACCATATTTGAATGTGATGAGAGAAGCGTTGATCGAGGACACTCAGCTAACTCTTCCTCCCCGTCTGAGCTCCCAGACTGAGGAATTGAGATAGAGGGATCTTGGGGTTAAGGGAAATCTAGACAGTAAGGTATGACCCCTATATTTTATCCATAGGGTTATAGATCTTTCTCCATTGTTTGGTATTTGCATAGTACACCCCAGTTGGCTTCATACCCATAAGCACGGCTTGTTGGGAATACTACTCGTCATTTGGCCAATGAGTTGGGAGTGTACTTGGGGTGTACAACCCAAGTCAATTATGATGAAGTTGTTCTACCATTTGACTATTCAGGATCATCGATGGGAAGATTAGTAGGAAATAGGATGGGTTGAGATAATCCAATGTGGTTTCTAGTTGAGACTGAGCTACTTGATGCGATGCCAGGGTCGAGATGGGATCACTTCCATGTTTGGATATCCTATTTATCTATATGGGGTCGTAAATGTATAGATCGCCCATGAGATTCTGAGTCTAGATGTACTCCATGGTGAAGTTACAAGTGGAGATTTGCTCCTTGATGATTTTATCTATGATGATGATTGATGATGATACTCTGGGTATTGGTCCGCTAGAAGGGATTCTGAGTAGTAGCCTAATGGATAAAGGGCGTTAGCCTAAGCTCCCCTACAGTAAACAAATTCTTATTCTTCTAGATCCGAGAATGTTCAACATATAAGAAGAACAAGTAAGAGATAGGTAGAAATAAGCATGAGAGATGCATTAATGATTTGTAAGGATGTAGGATCACAACATGACGTTTACATGACAGAGATTCTTAGTGATGAAACATGATAATTCTTGAAGAGACCATAATGGCATATTGATGGATGAACAAATAGTGGCAGGTGGAATTCTCCCTAGTTGAGATGGAGTGTCAAAATTATGCATATGCATTCAAATTCCACTTTGGAAAACTCATATGATTAAGATAATAATTTCAATAGATTCAACTTTTTGAGAGGACCAAAATTGATCGAAATATCACCCTATCTGGATAAGGAAAAGTTGATTTTTGAATTATTTTATTCATATATGTATAATCGAATGGGTCGATCCTAAGCACATGTGAAATTGGTTAATTTGGTTCCGACCCCAAATGGAAACTCATGAAAACCCATAAATAGAATAGATCTCAAGCTCAATCGCACACATTGCTCAAGTTATCTTTTATTTGTATATTTTGTCTTGGTTCGCACAGGTCTGACGAAAGGAGTTCATGCTAGGGTCTGAAATCATAGGAGTGAGGCTCACTCTGATCTATGGTTTTTTGTTTCTCAGATGCTAGCACGCAACAAAGTATTCCCATCCCTAGATGCTGGCACATAGGCTTGTGAATGCATCCAGGAAGCCATAGATGCACAAACAGAGTCTTAAGGGTGCGTCGAGGGCTTTAGAGGTAGATCAAGTTGAGTTCATCCCTGGATGTAGGAACATAGGCCTATGGGTGCGTCCGGGAGGCTGAGGCTTCTATAATCCAATTTTTTCTCTAGACGCACACATAGTATGACGTGGTAGTGTCCATATCTTCCATAGATGCATGCACATAAAGATATGTTACGTCCAGATCTTCCATAAACGCTCACACTCAATATCTCTCCATGTGTTGAGAGATTAAAGAAGATTTATCAATATTCCACAGTGTTAAGCAATGTTAAAAACATTGACAACAGTATCCAACGGTAAACTATAGTCAGTGACAATGCATTACAACTCTCAAAATCATGATGCTATAGTAGAAATGTGTTTAAGGTTGTATTATGGATGTGCTAGTTGTTTTATTTCATTATGAAGATATGGAGCAATGGATCATTGTATTGTTGCTTTGCTGAATCATTTGATGATGATCAAAGAAGAAAATTTGCAAGGGTTTTCCCCATAGCGGGTTTTTCCCTGGTCTAAGACCAATCTTGGTGTCCTTATGTGTGCATATTTTTCTTCCTGTGTTCCTTTATATTCTGTTGCATAGATGTTGATGATGTTATTTTTATTTCTACATAGTTGGATATGATGATGGAAAATATTGTAAATCTACATAATGATATAATGATATGGGGTGAACTTAATGTGTTAATGAAGAAATGAAACTATCAAAGAAACTATCAATGTAGCCCTATGAAAAATTAACAAGAGGGTCACATGTGACCAAGATCAAGTGGTGGTTTCCAATAGAGGTTTCCCTAGAAGAAAGGTTGCATGTGGGTCACATGCTAGCTACTTATATGAGGCCATAGATGGTGATGCGAAGAGGGCTAGGTCGCATGCAACCATGTTAAGGTAAGCTTGCAAGGAGACAGTATGTGGGGTCACAATTCACAAGTAAATCGAAGTCGCAAGGTCACAAACTAGAAGGGGTCACAATCTTGTTTATTTCTTTTAGTTTGATCATGTGAGCATGCGACCCAAAGATAAGTTAATGCGTAGAGTCGGGGTCACATGTGATTGAGATGAGGGATAAGTCACAAATTGAAATAACAAAGCTTAGTCCAAGGTCTCGTAGTGCGGATAGCAACCTACAAGAAAACTTATGATTTTCTCTCAGAAGAACCCGATGATGCAAGAGAGCATGAAATGCCATAGGATGCCATAGACAAAGGACAAGAGTCTAGCATGGGGGTTCTCCAAAATTTTGAAATGGGAAATTTTTCTGGATTGTTGTAGCCGCTATTGACATCTTTCTAAAGCTTACTTAGCCCATATTGATCTCTCCTTTGTTGTCAAATTTGACATTCAAAAACAAAATTCCATTAGTGCAAGAAAGGTGTAATTTATTTTTTGAACTGAGTAAGTTTTAGCTTTAATAATTTAAGTGTTTTTTAATTTTTTATTACAAACCTCTTTGAATTACATGTGATTTCATAACAAATTTAACAAAATTTCAAAAAAATTATTTATGTTCATATTTTACTGGTTAGCTTTTATTTTGAGGTTTCTGAAAATTATCAAATAGATTCACAAAAACAACAAACTTTGAATTTGATCAATTCTGAAAACCAATAGCTTAAAATATAACTATTAAATTTCTTATTCTAATTATATCAATATTTATAATCTATTTATTTGTATATTTAAATCAAATATAAAAACTCCACTAATTTAACATTTGTTTAATAACATGTTACATGTAATCTTAAATACTATCCTAAAAATTCAAGTGAAGATGATGTTTACTTCCCTCGTAAGTAGGGCTTTACATTTATCTATTTTCGTGATTTGGGAGAATTAGTCACTCCCTCGGATAATGATATTGGACTTTATTTTTATTTATTGGCCTCAAAAGTTGTCTGCAAAACATGCTTCTTTCTGCTGCTACGTTCCTGTAGCATTTTGGCTAAAAAGGCAGTTTTCTGAATATGCTCCTCCAAATGTGAGTTTAGCTATTTTTATCACCATGTCAGTGATTAAAAGTCAATTTTCTTTCTATTATTAGCTTAAATAGATATTTTTGAAGATATTTTGTGCCTTGGGCTTTGCAAAGCCTCAAGGACGAAATCAGATATTTGTAATAGGCCAATGGCCTTCTAGATGCTCTTGGATAGTTTCTTTCTCTCTGGCCTATATATTCCAAGAGATTTCATTGTAACAAGAGATTAAAATTGATGTTATAGAGCAATACATGGTATTAAAAGCTTTGAAGAAATACTTTGTCTCATGAAGTGGATAATTTCTTGTGTGACTTAGATGGTGGAAGAGAACGGTTTGTAGGATTCCATGACTTGGTGAATGGTATAGTGTTCCTTAGCTATTATGTTTCCTTAGTTTATCATACATGTTTTCATGCTTCTTTTTTGTTGTAGGTCAGTAAATAATAGATTTGAGACATGCCCATGGAGGCACCTCAAGTTTCCTAATTCATTATAGCTTCTATGTTTTTCTTCTTTCTTGGTTATGTCAAAGAATTCTTAACTGCTCTTTGATACCCTAAGAACTTGTTATCAATTTCATTAATGGTTATTATGTATGCTATCTAGTATGATTTACGGTATGCCCTGCTTACTCATAGCTAACCAAAACCCCATCACTGAAATCTTTCTCTGAATATTTGATTGTCCTAGTTAAACCAAAGAGGTCTTTTTTCGATCTTGCCCTTTGCACATGCTCTGCAATCTTAGTTCAAAGTTCCCGATAGCTCAAAATATGATGTTTAGGAGTTCCCTCTTCATAGATTGAGTTGTTTTTTTGACTTATTTTTTTTCCCAAATGTCTGAAGGTGATTTTCCCAAAGTTAGAGGGTCTTATACTTCTATGTATCACCTAAATGTTCATTTTATGCATCTATAATTTTGAGTTTTATTTATAGTGATTAATGGTTAGCCATACCACATGAATGTTTGTTGTAAAACTATTTATGCTTAAAACCTCTTTGTCTCTCACAAACTTACTGTCCATCTCATTTCACTTCACCTAAAAGAATCCATTTATCTCAACCAAATCAGCCCTGCAATATACCTTGTCCAACATTTGAGAGAGGCTCGACCTTATCGACCCCATAGCATAGTCTAGTTATCCTTTGATCAGTTCTCCCTAAAAAAAACCTAAAACAAACCAAAACATACTTAACAACCAGCCTAAAATCAAATACATAGAAAGAAAACAAGTTTACATCCTTTGCACAAATAGAGAGAGCCCTCTCTGAGTCTAGGAAGGCTAGGTCCTAGGGCTCCAAAGTTGGTTTGATGTTACCCTATCATTTGGCTTGCCAATCTGCCAAATCACAGGACCCTAACAGATATTCTAGTGATATTTTAAATATTTATATGTATTTGTGATATATTTTTCTAAATTATTTATATATGTCAAGTATATATTGGGTGATAAGTTGTTATTCTTTGTGGGTTTCATCTAATCTCTTTTTTCCTATTGAAAATATTTTTTTTTTTTGGTAATTCCATACTTATGGTTCGTAGAGAAGAAATGGTTATTTCCTATGTTACCATGTGAGAGCATTTCCTCTATACTACTCTTTCCTATGTTATTGCTTTACAGCGTTTCCTTTGCAACATATGGTGCAATTTCTAGTTGTAGCAGCTTTTCATAAACATATTCCTATGATTCAATATTGCCACTATTCTTCGAGGATTTATCTCTCCTGACCTATGCCTTTTCCATTGCTTGGACCTTCTCTACTTGGATTGGAGTGATTATTCCTAGTCATTGCCACCTTGTAGATCCCCTACCCCTTTTTCCACTCATTAGAGGATTTAGTAACAATGATGTCAAAGATCACTTTCACGTGATTATGAATGGAAAATGAAGACTCAAATCAAGCAACAATTGATGGATACATAATTTTGTAACTAAAATATTTAAATTATAT